>PVKU01017796.1:0-10587 GCA_004027475.1 Anoura caudifer
TTATGTGCTGTAGGTGGATGGGGTCTGCTAGGAGTCAGGATTAGGAATCATAAAGCTTGAAGGGTTTGGAGGATATATGCATTATATAGCTTCTAGGGGATCAAGGGTTGCTGTGAAAAGAGTTGTCTTAGGGATGAAGATATGGCTGAGAAAAGTGAATGAGGAGCTGAGTACTTGCTGATGGAGGAGCATCTAGAGAGGATGCAGTGAAGTGGGGGTGCCATGCTCACAGGGTTGGGTGGGTATGAGGGGTGAGAAACAGAATTGGGGAAAACAAAAAAGTTTTCATGCTCTTGCCCCCTTTGTCAAATATTAATTGACCATAAAAGCATGGGTTTATCTCTGGGCTCTCTATTCTCTTCCATTGATCTATGTGTGTTCTTATGCCAGTACCAGACCATTTTGATTACAGTGGCTTTGTAATATAGTTTGATATCAGGTGTTGTGATCCTCCTGCTTTGTTCTTCTTTCTCAAAATTGTGGAGGGTACTCAGGGTTGTTTATAGTTCTATATAAATTTTTAATTTTTTTAAAGAATAGAAACAAATGTAGACTTTTTAAAAAGATTTTTATCAATGTGTGGTTGCCTCCTGTGCCTCCCCTGCTGGTAACTGGCCTGCAACCCAGGCATGTGCCCTGACAGGGAATTGAACCACAATCCTTTGGTTCTCATGCCTGCACTCAATCCCCTGAATTACACCAGCCAGGCCCATATAAATTTTTGAAATATTTGCTTTATATCTGTGAAATAGGTCATTGGTACTTTAATAAGGACTCGATTGAATCTATAAATTGCTTTGGCTAATATGGACATTTTCATGATATTCATCCTTTCAGTTCATGAACATTGTATATGCTTACATTTATTTGTGTCTTTATTAATTTCTTTCTTCAGTGTTGTGTAATTCTCTAAGCACAGGTCTTTTGCCTCCTTAGTTTGGTTTATTTCTAGGTACATAATTTTTTGTTGCTATAGCAAATGCAATTTTTTTCCTGATCCCGTTTCTGATATTTCACTGTTGGTGTGCAAAAATGTCTTCCATTTTTCTATTATTGTTGTACAAGTACAGTTGTCTCCATTTTCTCACCAAAACCTTTCCCAGCCCATCCACCTCCATATCAGACCTTTAATACTACTGCCCTTTGCTTTTGTCATTGGGAACTGTATACATGTGCCTTGACAACCCTCCACCTTGTGAATATTGACTTGACATCCCACAGTTTTGCCAAATTCATTTATTAGGTTGAGTAGTTTTTTGGTGGAGTCGATAGGGCTTTCTATGTACACTATCATGTCATCTGCAAGCAATGACAGTACTGCTTCTGCTTTTCCAATTCAGATGTCTTTAATTTTTTTGTCTGATTACTGTGGCTAGAACTTCTAATACTACATTGAAATGACGTGGTGAAAGCAGACACCCTTGCCTTGTTCTTGATCTTAGTGGGAAATCTTTAAAAATATCCTCTTCAACAAATGGTGTTAGGAAATCTGGATGGGTACATGCAAAAATATGAAACTCAACCACCAACTTACACTATACAAAAAAATAAGCTCAAGATGGATAAACGACCTAAATATCACTCACAACACCCTGATAGTCCTAAAGGAGAACAAAGACAGGGAAATTTCAGTTATTCCACACAACAATATTTTACTGATGCATCCCCCAGAGCAAGGGTCATAGAGAAAAGAATAAACAAATGGGAATTTATCAAGTTAAAAAAGCTTCTAAATAACTAAAGAAAACATCAGCAAAATTAAAAGGGAACCACCTGATTGGAAAAATATGTTTGCCAATGATACCTCAGACAAGGGCTTGATCTCCAACATATATAAAGAACTCATACAACTCCACACCAGGAAGACAATACAATTAAAAAAAAAACACACAAGACCTGAACACAGACACACACAGAACTCCCTAAGACATATAGAAAGATGCTCAGCATCGCTAACCATCAGAGAGATGCAAATTAAAACATCAATTACCTACCACTTCATGCTCGTCAGAATGGTCATCCTTAGCAAATCAACAAAAACAAGTGCTGGCAAGATCATGGAGAAAAGGGAACCCAAGTGTGCTGTTGATGGGAATGCAGATTGGTACAACCACTATGGAAAACAGTAAGGAATTTTCTCAGAAAACGAAAAACTGAACTTCCTTTTGACCCAGCATTGGTATAATTACCATTATAATGGTAATCATAATCCAGCATTATATTCTAAGAATCATAAAACACCAATACAAAAGAACCTATGCAACCCAATGTTCATAGCAGAGTAATTTACAACAGCCAAGTGCTGGAAGCAACCTATGTGCCCTTCAGTAAATGAGTGGATCAAAAAACTATGGTACATTCACACAATGGAATACTACACCTCAAAGAGGAAGGAGGAGCTTCTACCCTTCATGACAGCATAGATGCAAATGGAGATCATCATGCTAAGTGAAATAAGCCAGGTAGTGAAATACAAATACTATATGACCTCACTTATTGGTGGAACCTATTCAACAAAACAAACAAACAAGCAAAATATAACTAGAGACATTGAAATAAAGAACACACTGACAGTAACCAGAAGAAAGGGGGAAGAGGGATAATGGGAGAAAATAGGGGAAGGACCATCAAGGAACACATATAAAGGACACATGGACAAAGCCAAAGGGTGTAGGTTCCAGTGTTGGAGACAAGGATGGGTGGGGTGGGGGGTGTGGTGGGAGAAAATGGAAACAAATGTACCTGAAGAACAAATAAATAAATAAATAAATAAATAAATAAATAAATAAATAAATCTAGAATGTGACAACTTATGTATCAAGAAAGAAAACAAGTAATTGCCTGCAAACTCTAGGGGCTGGGTGGAAAGCAGAGGAAGGGATTACAAAGGCAAGGGAGAAACTTTTGGGTAAAATGGATACACATGGTGTATGTATGCATGCCAGCACTCATCATGTTGGAAACTTTACATACGTGTGGTTTTTTGTCTGTAACTTATACATTAGTCAAGCTGTAATCAATGCTTAATGTTGAATTGCTTATGTGGTCAAGATGGAAGCCTAGTGTTTTGTTAATAATGCTGTTTCCTAGTGGGCAGTCATGGAATGGGTACCTGGAGGAATGCAATAATGACAACACTGGCCACTGTTTAGTACTGACTGTGTATTGGATACCTCAGGCATATTAGCTCACTGAATCACCAAAATTAGTCAGCAAAATTCATTTACTTCACTCAAATTTCCTACCTTCTGGTCTCTACACATGCTGTGTCCTCTGCTTGGACTTCTTATTCCTGGCCCCTCATGAGCTTTAATGTTTGCCTGGGATCATTGTCTACTAGATGTTCCCCTTAAAAAAATTTAACTGGCCTTCATCTAGGTCAGAGTTCCTTTTATATGAGGTCATAATCCTCTATATTTTACCCTTTTAGCCATAATCACATTTGTCAATTTTTAGTAGTTTATCAAAGAACACTGTCCATCTACTCACTATCTTCCTGACACACTGCTAATCACTAGAAATAAAACAGACAAAATCTTAGTCTTCATAGACTTCACACTCAAGTGGGGGAGTCACAATAACCCCCCAAAAATAACAGTAATAATGTGTGATAGCATGTTAGAATGAAAAAAGCATACTTGGGGTGATTTTCTTCATTCAGTTGAAATATGTTGGCTCAGTACTGAGGATGAGAAGTTATTGGGGCAGAGAGATCAGAAGATGAAAGTAGATGAAGTCAGAAATAAGAAAGCCATCTTGGCTTTATTCTGAGTGAACTGGGGAACCACTGGAGGGTTGAAAGAAAAAAAAAAGGAATAATCTGTGTTTATTGAGGGAAAACAATATTTTACCACACTGAAATTTTAGTTTTAGAATATTCATTTTAAGCTGTTTAATAAGAAACAAAACTCAGAAAAAAAAACTGTTGACCCTCTGCACATTCCTGCCAAGAGATACAGATAGAAAAAGTTCTTCAGGAGAAAAATTGGGAGGTTCACTATAGATTAATTTGATTACATATGGTAAATAAAAGGGCTTCAGAAAGTCACCTGTTGGCTGCATACCTCCTGTGTCCCACTGATTCTGAGTTGCCCAGAAAAATTCTCTTGCCATGTAGGTTCTTGCCTTCTCAAGTACCAGTAGTGTACTCATTCTGACTTCTGAAACAAAAGATGTGAATTTCATTTTTTGTCCTTCCTCCACATGTTTTATAATCCAATTATAAAAAATTCCTAACAGTCATTGGAAATTTTATGCTTATGTGAATTCTCCATGATCACATATTAAAAACTTTATTTCCTTCTGCTAATCTGTTAATTTGAGGATTAGCCCAACCAAAATAAATTAGAAGGTGGAAGGAACAATATTATTATTTTTAGCCTCCATAGTAGCCAGGATTTTTGAGGCTGCTGGGTTGCAAGCAGGGAGTTTGGTAAGAAGACAAGTGTATCATCCAGGTGACAGGTGAGGATGGTCAGAGAAGTGTGAACAAAAAGTGCCCGTTTTGGGATTTATCTGAGCACTGAGTCAAAGATTTTTCTAAGGAATTTGATGTGCATCATAAGAAAAACTGAGAAGTGTTGAAAATTCAGAGATTCAGAAAAAATCTATAGGAGCACATTGAAGTCAATGATTTGACTGGAATTAAAAGTTTTGAGGCATCCTGAAATACCTTTTAAACAGTACTTCTCAAGTAGATAGTTGGACATCAGCGATCATTTCCAATTTGTCTCTTTCATCCACTACTATATCCCCAGTGCCTCAAACAATGCCTGGCAGATTTAAAGTATGAATTCAACACATGTTTATAAAATCTACAGATGAATGAATAATGAACAAGCAAATTGTCTCCTGGACACCCATACACAATATTTCTTATTGACTAAGAAAATACAGCAATACCACAAAGTCACCATGAGTGCATGGGCCCTTGCAGACTCATTTGCTGTGGGAAGTCAGTCACAGCAGGACCTTTCTTGAGCATTTGCACTGTCCATAATTTGAGGACTAAATTAAGTTGAACATAAAAGTACTTGAAAGATATTGAAACTTAGCAAATGCCACTCTGGGAGGCTTCCTGGTCCAAATCCACACCAGAATAAATGGTACTGGAGTCTTTCAGGCAGCAACAAGCTCAGCAAATATTACTTGAAATTAGGGACATGTAAAAACACAATAGGAATTATTAAGCAGTATGTAATTATAGGCAGTTTTACTTCCTCCTTTCCAATTTGAATGTCTTTTTTGTTTTTAAGAATATTTTATTGATTATGCTGTTACAGTTGTCCCATTTTTTCCTCCCTTTTATTCCACTCTGTCATTCACGCCCCCTCCCAACAGGATACCCACCCTAAGTTCATATCCATGGGTTGTACATACAAGTTCTTTGGCTTCTCCATTTCTTATACTATTCTTAACTTCCCACTGTTTTTTGGACCTACAATTTATGCTACTTATTTCCTGTACCTTTCCCCTCATTCTCCCCACTCCCCCTCACTGCTCATAAAGCTCCATATAAACTCCATTTCTGTGATTCTGTTCCTGTTCTAGCTCTTTGCTTAGTTTGGTTTTGTTTTTTAACGTTCAATTGTTGATCATTGTGAATCTGTTGTCCTTTTATGGTTCATATTTTTTATCTTCTTTTTCTTAGATAACTCCCTTTAACATTTCATATAATAAGGACTCAATGATAATGGACTCCTTCAACTTGGCCTTATCTGGGAAGTGTTTTATCTGCCCTTCCATTCTAAATGAAAGCTTTGCTGGAGAAAGGAATTTTGGATGTAGGCCCTTGCCTTTCATGACTTTGAATACATCTTTCCGGACCCTTTTTGCCTGTAAGCTTTCCTTTGAGACTTCAGCTGCTAGTCTTATGGGAACTCCTTTGTAGGTAACTGTCTCCTTTTCTCGTGCTGCTTTAAAGAGTCTCTCCTTATCTTTGATCTTGGGTAAGGTAATTATTATGTGCCTTGGTGTATGCCTCCTTGGGTCCAACTTCTTTGAGGCACTGAACTTCCTGGACTTCCCAGAAGTTTACTTCCTTTGCCAAATTGGGGAAGTTCTCCTTCATTACTTTTTCACATAAGTTCTCAATTTCTTGCTCTTCCTCTTTTCCTTCTGGCACCCCTATGATCTGAATGTTGGAAGGTTTAAGATTGTCCCAGATGTTCCTAAACCTCTCCTCATTTTTTAAATTTTTGTTTCTTCATTCTGTTCTGGTCAAAAGTTTATTTCTTCCTTCTGCTCCATATCATTAATTTGAGTCCTGATTTACTTCTCTTCACTGTTGGTTCCCTGTAAATTTTCCTTTATTTCACTTTACATAGTCTTCACTTTTTCCTGCACTTTGTGATTGCACTCAACAATTTCTGTGAGCATCCGGATTAACAATGTTTTGAACTTTGACTATGATAGGTTGTCTCTGCCTTCATGGCTTAGTTCTATTTTTGGAACTTTAATCTATTCTTTCACTTGGGCCATATTTCTTTGTATCAGTGCACCAGTCTGAATGAATGTTTTTTAACCCCTTGCTTGTCAGCCTTCTATGCAAATCAATTTTCTGGTAATTCTTATCAATTTTTGTTTTTTTAATTTTTGTTGTCCTTCTTTTGGTTGCATGAGGAGGCAAATTCATCTACTTATGCCTCCATCTTTTAATTCTTTTTCTTATTTGATTGCTGTGGCTAGAACTTCCAGTGCTATGTTGAATAGAAATGATAGAAGTGGACACTCTTATCTTGTTCCTGACCTTAGGAGGGAAGGTTTTACTTTTTGCACATTAATTATGATGTTGGCTGTGGGTTTCTTATAAGCGGTCTTTATTATGTTGAGGTGTGCTCCCTCTACTCTTACTCGTTTGTCTTTTTTTATTGTAAATGGGTGCTGTACTCTTCCAAATGATTTTTCAGCCTCTATTGATATGATCATGTGATTGTTGATTTCCTTTTGTTTATATGATATATTACACTTACCGATTTGCAAATATTGTACCATCCTTGCATCCCTGGGATGAATCTGAACTGATCATGGTGTATGATCTTTTTTTATTAAATATTTTATTCCTTCATTTTTGAAAAGAGGGGAAGGGAAGGAGAAAGAGAGGAAGAGAAATATCAATGTGTGGTTGCCTCTCACATGGCCCCCATTGGGGACTCAGCCTGCAACCCAGGTGTATGCCCTGACTGGGAATCGAACCACGACCCTTTGGTTCACAGCCTGTGCTCAATCCACTGAGCTACACCAGCCAGGGCTAAACTTTTATTATATTGCTGGTTGCAGTTTGCCAATATTTTGCATAGGATTTTAGCAGCTATGTTCACAAGCATTATTGGCCAGTATTTTTCTTTCTTTGCATGTCAATATCTGGTTTGGGGATTAGGATGATGCCACCCTCATAAAAAGACTTTGGGAGTTCTCCCTCATCTTGGAGTTTTTAGAATAGTTGGAGAAGAACAGGGATTAGCTCTTTCTTAATTTTTTTGTAAAATTCTCCTGTGAAACTGTCCAATGTAGGGCTTTTGCGTGCCAGGAATTTTTTGATCACTACTTCAACTTCACAAGTTGTCATCAGTCTGTTCAGGCTTTCTGCTTCTTCTTGATTCAGTTTTGGAAGATTGTACATTTCTAGAAATTTTTCCATCTCAACCATGTTTTAAAATTTCTTGGGATATTGTTGTTCATGCTAATTTTTAGCAATCCTTTTATTTCTGTGGAGTTGATTGTAATTTCTCTTCTCTCAGTTCTGATTTTATTTATTTGGGTCCTCTGTAATATTTTCTTGATGAGTCTCATTATAGGCTGGTTGATCTTGTTTATCTTTTCAAAGAAAAAGCTCCTGGGCTTATCGATCCTTTGAATGAATCTCTTAGACTCTGTGTCATTTGATTCTCCTCTAATATTGATTATTTCCTTCCTTCTAGTTGCTCCAGGCTTTGCTTGGTGTTGTTCCTCCAGTTTTTGTAGATGAAGAGTTAGGTTGTTTATTTGAAATGTTTCTATCTTTTTTGGTAGTCCTGTATCACTATGAACTTCCCTCTCAGGACTTTCTTTGCATGTCCCATTAGTTTTGGACTGTTTTGTGTTCATTTTCATTTATTTCCATTAACTATTTGATTTCTTCCCTGTCTCATTATTCACATATTCATTGTTTATTAGTATGCTATTCAATCTCCATAAATTTGAGTGTCTGAGATTTTTCCTTGAGGTTGGTTTCTAGTTTCAGGCCTTTGTGTCCTGAGAAAATGCTTGATATGATTTCAATTTTCTTGAATTCATTGAGGCTTCTTTTGTGTCATATCACATGGTCTATCTCTGAAAATTTTCAATGTGCATTTTGCTTCTTTGGGGTGAAAGTTTTTACATTTGTCTTTTAAGTCCATTTGATGTAGTGCATCATTCAATGCCACAATGTCCTTGTTGATTCTTTGTTTGGAAGGTCAATCCATTGTTGACAGTGGGTTGTTAAAATTCCCCTAGTAAGAGTGTGTTGCTGTCTATATCTTTCTTGGAGTCCTCCAAGATTTTTGTAATATATTTGTGTGCTTCTATGTTGGTTGCTTATATGTTTACAGTGTTTATGCAAAATTACTGTCATGGGCCTGGCTGTCCTCCAAAGCTCCTATGACAGCTCCCATCCCTGGTGCTGAGCCTGGGGACCACAGCAGCCATGGCCCCAGTAACAGAGCCTGGGGACCTTCCCAATGGCCTGCAAGATCTCCTTACTGTCTGTTTTTAAATGTCATCTGTAATCTTTGGTTTCCAAACTTCACATATGCTGGGATTCCATTGGCTGTTCACTGTGTTCTTCAGAAGATGGGCTCGATGTACCAGTGGGTGCCTGAGACAATGGCTTAGGCTCCCACCTACCTTGCCACCATATCCCTCCTCCCATGAACTTTTACACAAATAATAGCACATAGCACATTCTCTTTTTAATCCGACCTCTTTAATTCAGCATAATTCCATTATGAGGTAAAATTTACATAAGTTTAATTATTTTAAAGTGAACAATTCAGTGGCATTTACTGTAGTCATCATATTGTGTATCCATCATGTCTATCTAGTAGTAAAATATTTTAATCACTCCTTAACAACTCTGTACCCTTTGAGACATTGCTCCCCATTACCCCATACCATTATTTTTGAAAGTATCAAGTGTAATTTTGTTTTCACCCCTCTTTGTTTTCTGTCCCATGACCCCTGCAATCTTGTACGTTTGGTTTTTCCAATTTCCTCAATGTCAGGAAACTAATTTGAATCTTCAAAATAATATCCTTTCTTCCAACCCTGTCTTATTGCTGTACCCATCCTAATATAAGAGAATGGCAACCCCACGTCACTACAGGAGCTCGTGTCTCTCCCTCAACAGGTAGGTCAGACCCTCACTCATATTATCCAGCTTCATTCTGAGCCTCCAAAATAAGCCCTCCTGTATGGCACCTTTGTGTCCCCTTGAAAACATAGAATGCCTAACACCCTCCCAACTCCCAAGCTTTACAATTTCTCATCTGACTTCTGAGCAGACCTCATTTTTCCATGACTTTGCTCTGTATTCTCCTCTGCTTATACACAATTCACTTGTGGACAAATACCCTCCAAATCTCAGAAAATACACCAGAGGCCACAGAGAAAACAAAGGAAATGGAACCAGAAAAGGGGTCAATTTCCCATTGCACAGGTTCTGGATGCAGGTTCTATAAAGGCAGTCATGTTGAAATTCTAAAAACACCAAGAAAACAGAGAATGAAAATTGTGATGTCTGCCCTGAGCTGCACATCACAGAGGGCTTGAGAGAGGCTCATTCAGTACATGCCTGTGGGTGGCTGACATTGGAGAGACCTGCATGTTCACTACAGTTGTTGAGGTTAATGGCAGAATATCCTTTCAAATCTCTCTGATCGTGTTTCTTGAAGACATGTGTATGTGTAATGGCTACAATGTTGATGGTTAGTGTGATGTGGAAATGTGCCCTTTCATGCCAGCATGTCTTCATGGATTCTGAGCAAAGGTTGCTTCCAGGCATTTTGGGCTACAAGGGGATCTGGGAAGTCAGGCCAGCTCCTGCAGTGAACATCAAGCTAGAAGAGGGGGAAGACTCAAATAATCTTTCTTAAAAAACAATTAGGGAGATAAGAAAAAAATTTCAAAGATTAAAAATACACTAAGGATAGACACTTTGAATAAGACAACATGAGTAGCCAGCTACAGGGTGGTTATGTTAAAGTAAAACATACACTGAATACATTTAAAAATACATGTAAGACTTTATTAAAAACCATGCAATAGGGTAGTAAAACAGAACACAACACCCCTGATTCAAAGGCTGGGAGATTTTAGAAGAGAAGGAACCATGGGAATCTGTGTTTGTTAATTGACTTTACCCAAAAGCAAAGAAAAACTTTTCATAAAATTCTGATAGGAGGTCCTTTTACGTTTTGGCTATAAAGGTCCCCAACAAAGATATAAAGATATGTTTCTACTGGACACATGATCTCCAGGAAGATTAAAATTCTAAGTAATGGGACAAGGATCTTGAGACAGATATTCTTTGTTTCTTAACACTGGCAAGAAGCTTTCAAAAAGAGTTAT
>PVKU01017797.1:0-10585 GCA_004027475.1 Anoura caudifer
TTTCACCACTTGTATTCAATATAGTATTGGAAGTTTCAGCCACAGCGATCAGACACAAAAAGGAAATAAAAGGCACCCAAATTGGAAAGGAGGAAACAAAACTATCATTGTTTGCAGATGAGATGATAGTGTACATAGAAAATCCTATAGACTCGGCCAAAAAACTGCTCAACCTAATAAATGAATTTGGCAAAACAGCGGGATACAAAGTTAATATCCAAAAAAACAAATGCATTTTTGTATACCAACAATGAAACAGCAGAAGCAGAAATCAAGAAAAAAAAATCCCATTCGATATAGCAAAAAGAAAAATAAAAAACCTAGGGATAAATCTAACCAAAGAGGTAAAAAGACCTCTATTTAGAAAACTACACAACACTCAACAAAGAAGTCAAGGAAGACACAAACAAATGGAAACATACCATGTTCATGGATCGGAAGAATTAATATCATCAAAATGTCCATACTACCCAAAGCAATTGACAGGTTCAATGCAATACCTATTAAAGTACCAACGGCATATTTCACAGACATAGAACAAACACTTCGAAAATTTATATGGAACCATAAATGACCTCAAATAGCTGCAGCAATTTTGACAAAGAAGAGCAAAGTAGGAGGGATCACAATACCTGACACCAAACTGTATTACAAGGCCACTGTAATCAGAACAGCCTGGTACTGGCATAGAAACAGGCACATGGACCAGTGGAATAGAAAGGAGAGCCCAGAAATAAACCCAAGTCTCTATGGTCAATTAATATTTGACAAAGGAGGCAGCAACATAAAATGGAGTAAAAGTAGCCTCTTCAACAAGTGGTGTTGGGAGAACTGGACAGTTACGTGCAAAAAAATGAAACTCAATCACCAACTTACACCATATACAAAAATAAATTCAAGGTGGATAAAAGATTTAAATATAAGCTGTGACACCATTAAAGTCCTAGAGGAGAACATAGGCAGGAAAATCTCAGATATTCCATGCAGCGACATTTTTACTGATATGTCCCCTAAAGCAATGAACATAAAGGAAAAAATAAACAAATGGGATCTCATCAAAATAAAAAGCTTCTGCATGGCTAAAGAAAACAGTATTAAAATAAAAAGAGAGCTGATTGTATGGGAAAAATATTTTCCAGTGATACCTCAGACAAGGGTTTAATCTCCAAAATATATAAAGAAATTACACAACTCCCACAACTCTTACACAACTCCCACAACTCTTACACAACTTACACAACTCTAAGAAGACAAGCAACCCAATTAAAAAATGGGCAAAGGACTTGAACAGACACTTCTCCAAGGAGGACATACAGAGGATCCAGAGACACATAAAAAGATGCTCCATATCGCTAGCTGTCAGAGAGATGCAAATTAAAACCGCAATGAGATATCACTTCACACCAGTAAGAATGGCCATCATAAACAAAGCAACAACCAACAAGTGTTGGAGAGGTTTTGGAGAATAGGGGACCCTAGTGCACTGTTGGAGGGATTGCAGACTGGTACACCCACTATGGAAAGCAGTATGGAATTTTCTAAGAAAATTAAAATGGATCTCCCTTTGGACCCAGCAATTCCACTGCTAGGATTATATCCTAGGAACCCTGAAACACCAATCTAAAAGAATCTATGCACCCCAATGTTCATAGCAGCACAATTTACAATAGCCAAGTGCTGGAAGCAACCTGGGTGCCCATCAGTAAATGAATGGGTCAAAAAACTATGGTACATTTACACAATGGAATTCTATGCAGCAGAAACAAAGAAGGAGCTCCTACCCTTCATGAAAGCATGGATGGAACTGGAGAGCATTATGCTAAGCGAAATAAACCAGGAGGTAAAAGACAAATACCATATGATCTCACCTTTAACAGGAACCTAATCAACAAAACAAACAAACAAGCATAATATAACCAAAGACACTGAAATTGAGAACAGGCTGACAGTCACCAGAGGGGAGAGGGGAGGGAATTTCAGGGGAAAAGGGGAAGGGTTTAGTGCAACAAGTATGAAAGACACGTGGACAATAACTAGGGGGATAGAAATGGGAGGGAGTTGGGGAGGGCTAAAAAAAGAAAAGAAAATTACAGGTCAATATCTTTGATGAACATAGATGCTGAAATCCTCAACAAAATACATAAGGGCAATTGGGACCCAGCAATACATTAAAAAGATCATATACCATGATCAAGTGGGATTTATCCCAGGGATGCAAGTATGGTACAATATCCTCAAGTCAATAAATGTAATATAGCATATAAACAAAATGAAGGACAAAAACCACATTATCAACTTCCAGTGAACATGAAGGAATAGGTAAACATGGCTTGCCTCCTTACACAATCACAGCAAAAATTACAACTAGACTCCATAATAAATATCACCCAGAGGTGATATTCTGAACCCAGAATGAACAGAAATTGAGCTGTATAAAAGTCTGACAACCTAGGAATTAAAGAATCCACATTCATCCAGATGGGTAGGTGGGGCAGAGACACAGAGAGGTACAGAGAGGCATAGAGACTTAAAGAGGCATGGAGTGGAGCAGAGACCTGGAATGGGCAGTACCACATCCACATGTGGCAGATAAAAATTGGAAGGGATACCTCACAAGAAAGGGATCCCAGCCCCACACTAGAAAACACAGCCCAGGGTTTCAAGCACAAGGAAGATAAGTCCCCATAACTTCTGGCTATAGAAAACACTGTGCTTTGGGGCAATGGAATAAACTGCAGGATACTCAGGAGTCTCCTCTTAAAAAACCCACAAAGGACTTAGGACTTATGCAGACTCTGTCTCTCTGGGCTTCTCCATCAGAGCAACAGCTAGAAGGGCACCAGTGGCAGATGGGAGATGGGGAGAAATTGAAGTGACTGGCATCTGGACAAGTACCAAGAGACAAGTTTCTCACAGACAAAACTCCACGGGGCAAGCAGCAGCATTTACCCATCTCTGAGCCCTCCTCCACACAGAGCCACAGAGCAGCTACTAGGGTTGCCCTGCCCTGGTTATTACAAAAGATTCTGCCCTATCCAACTTACTGGTGTGCTTTTCTATAACAGCCCATGCTACTAAGACACGGAATCAAAGCAGCTCTATCTAATATACAGAAACAAAGATAGGGAGGCTGCCAAAATGAGGAGATAAAGCAATATGGCCCAAAAGAAAGAACAGAACAAAACTCCAGAAAATGAACTAAATGAAATGGAGGTAAGCAATCTATCAGATGCAGAGTTCAAAACGCTGGTTATTAGAATGCTCAAGGAAATCACTGTGTACTTCAGCAGCATAGAAAACCCAGGCAGAAATGAAGGTAACACTAAGTGAAACAATGAAAAATTTACAGGGAACCAACAGTGGAGGGGATGAAGCCAATCAAATCAATGATCTGGAACATAAGAAAGAAAAAACATCCAATCAGAACAGCAAGGAGAAAAATGAATCCAAAATAACAAGGTTAGGTTAAGGAGCTTATGGGATAACTTCAAACATACCAACATATGAATCATAAGGGTGTCAGAAGGAGAAGAGAAAGAGCAAGAAATTGAAAACTTATTTGAAAAAATAATGGAAGAAAATTTCCCTAATTTGGTGAAGGAGATAGACATGCAAGTCCAGGAAGCACAAAGAGCCCCAAACCAAAGAGGACCACACCAAGACACATCATAATTAAAATGCCAAAGGTTAAAGATAAAGAGAGAATCTTAAAAGCAGCAAGAAGAGCATATAGTTACCTATAAAGGCGTTCCCATAAGACAAGTCAGCTGATTTCTCAACAGAAACTTTGCAGGATAGATAGGAGTGGCAAGAAGTTTTCAAAGTGATGAAAAGCAAGGACCTACAACCAAGATTACTCTATAGAGCAAAGCTATCATCTAGAATTGAAGGACAGTAAAGTGCTTTCCAGACAAGGTAAAGCTAGAGTTCATCATCACCAAGACATTACATGAAATGTTAAAAAGACTTATTTAAGAAAAAGAAGAAGATCAAAACTATGAACATTAAAATGGCAGTAAATTAACAACTATCAACAATTGAATCTAAAAAGCAAACTAAGCAAACAAGCAGAACAAAAACAGAATCATAGATGTGGAGATAATTTGGAGGATTATCAGATGGGAGGGGGAAGGGAGAGAATGGGGGAAAAGGCACAAGGATTAAGAAGTACAAACTGGTAAGTACAAAACAGACAGGGGATGATAAGGAAATGGTGTAGCCAAACAACTTACATGCATAACTCATGGACATGAACTAAGGGGGAAGTTGCTTGAGGCAATGGGGGGGTACTGTCTAGAAGGTGAAAAGGGGGAATAATTGGGACAACTGTAATAGCATAATCAATAAAATATATTTTTAAAACCACATGATCATATCAATAAATACTGAAAAATCATGTGATAAAATCAAGCACACATTTATGATGAGAACACTCAGTAAAGTGGGAATAAATGGAGCATACCTCAACATAATAAAGGCCATATATGAGAGATCTACTTGCAACATCATACTCAATGGGCAAAAGCTAAAAGCTTTTCCCTTACATCAGGAACAAGACAAGGGTGTCTGCTTTCACTACTCTTATCCAACATAGTGCTGGAAGTTGTAGTCACCACAGTCAGACAAGAAAAAGGAATAAAAGGCATCCAAATTGGAAAGGAAGAAGTAAAACTGTAATCATTTGAAGACAACATGATAGTGTATTTAGAAAACCCTATAGTCTCCACAAAAAACAAAAAACAAAAACAAAAAAAAAACTACCTAGTAAATGAATTTGGCAAAGTACAAAGTCAATATTCAGAACTCAATGGTATTTTTGTGCACCAACAATGAACTATCAGAAAGAGAAACTAGGGGAAAAAATTCCATTTACAATAGCAACAAGAAAAATAAAGTACTTAGGAATGAATTTAACCAAGGAAATAAAAGACCTGTACTCAGAAAACCATAGAACACTAAAGAAAGAAATCAAGGAAGATACAAATAAATGGAAGCATATACCATGTTCATGGATTGGAAAAATTAACATCATTAAAATATTCGTACTACCCAAAGAAATCTATAGATTCAATGTAATTCCTATTAAAATACCAATGGCATATTACACTTACCTAGAACAAATAGTCCAAAAATTTATATGGAACCAAAAAAGACCCTGAATAGCCTCAGCAACTGTGAGGAAGTAAAAAATGTTGGAGAGATTGTAAGGGAGTGCAGCCAGGGGCCCTGAAACAAAGGATTTGAAATGGGGTCCAGAACTTGGGATATCCAGAAAACATAAAAATATAGGATATCCTCACCCCCACAAGCCTGGACTGGGGAATGGGACACATGGAGCAGGGCCATTAAGAGTTACTTTGCATATCAACAGTTGGTCAGCTTCATACCTGGTATGCAAAAATGATTGTTTTGCATATCTATAACAGCTGGCTAGCTTCATAGATATGTTAAGTAGCTGTGGCTATGTTTTGAGCCAGGGAGATGGGAGTGACTTTGACCCATGATGTAACTGGGAGGCAGCTCCTGCTGGTTACAGCACCTCATGAGAGCTTGGAGATGGTTCACTCTATGCCACAGGGCCATCCCTGCTTGGACTTACTATGGCAGCCCAAAAAGGTTGAAAATATACAGGAGTGCTGGCAGGTGTAGCTGATTGTGGGAGGAGTTGGAAATAGGGTTGCAGAGGAAGATTCATGACAGGATTTAAACCTGTGTCAGACATGCAGGGGCTATCCACATGGTTTTGGGGGTTCTTTACCACATGGCTCAGGAAGCAAGAGAAGAAGATGCATCTCTCTTAGCAGTTCAGGAGAAAGCAGGAGAGACCATGCATGACTAGGGATGGGGGCAAGACCATGCAGAAGGGAAAGGGGTGAAAGAACTCTTGCTGGTGGGCCTTGAGAAGGTGCCATGTGGGTTTGGACTAAAAATGGGAGATTGCAGCAACACAGCTGATTGTGCTGGGAATCGTGTAAGGCCTGACAATCAGGCACGAACTACTGGGAACAACCGGGAGCTAGCTGAGCCATGGACTTCTTTTTTTTTTCCCTAAGATATGGTACCCCTGACTGGGCAAAGGAGGGAAGGAAGAATTGCGTGTGTTTGTGGGTGTTTTAAGGGATTTTGAGTATTTAACAGCAACATTCTGCCCTTACTCTAAACCTGTACAACTTTTGAGTAAATACTTCCTTTTCTTTTCACCAAACTCTGGCATTGAGAGATGTAATTCCAATTCCCTGGAGGTGGGCAAAGAATCCACAGTGACAGAGGGACCCTGTAACCCCTGGGTTCATTCTGTAACAGGATCACAATACCTAATATAAAACTATATTATGAAGATGATGGCATAGGCAAACATGACCCACCTCTTTGCACAACCACGTCAAAATTACAAATAAAATACAAACAACCATCACTCAGAACCATGAGAAGTCAAGTTGAATGGAATTAAATGAATCACTTCCATCCAGACTGTTAGGAGGAATGTAGGCACATAACAGGCCAGTCCCTCACCCAGGTGTGAGGGATAAAAATTTGGGAAGGACATCTCTGGAGCAAGGAGTCCCAGCCCCATAACACGCCCTCTAGCCCAGGGTTCCAGTGCCAAGAAGATAAATATTTACAACTTCTGACTGCGAAAACCAGCGGCGATTGAGTCAGTGGAAGAAACTGATGGAACACCAAGCAGTTCCTCTTAAAAATCCCACACATAACTCACCTACTCAGACCCTCTGAGCTCCAGCAAGAGGGTAGCAGCTTGAAAGGCACCAGTAGCATACAGGGAGGGGCTGAAGTGTCTGGCATCAAGGTGAGCAGAGGCCATTGTCCCTTTGCTAAACTCTCTCCCCAAAGATCCGGCAAGCTGGTGCTGCATCTAAGATGTCATCAACCTGGCTAACACTTTTTAACCCACCTTAGAGATCCCCAGAAACTCCACCCTCCCATTTACAGGCCCAGCAAAGCTGCTTTTCCATATGAATGGCTGGTCTTGGATCATGCTCCACAACTGCCTAAATCCTATCAAAAAAGCAATAGCTGGCCTCAATGAGCCACAGGACCAGAACTAGCAGCAACCACCTTAAAGTCACAGCTTGGCTTTGCCTAGGAATCTCCAAGCCTGGTACAAGTAGCAGCCATCTCAGATTGCTTTATAGCTCAGGAAGGGTGACCCCAGGCAAAATATGGGTGGCATCTGAATTTGGCCTGTATCATACAGGAAACCCCAGGGCCAGCACACCCAGTGGATAGCTACAGACCATGTTGGAGCACCACCACCCTGCCCCTGCACAGGTGATTCTCCATGGAAGGCAGAGGTTGGTGGTAAATGGCCATAGTAAGTTGTTGCAACTGACTGGCCTAGGTAAATCCCTCCCATTGATCTTCCAACAGCAACCAAGGATCAACTACAAGAGGAGGGTGTACTCAGCCCACACGAAGGGCACACCTTAAATACCCAGCTTGGGTGATAGTGGAGGCTGTCACTGGACCCTATACGACACCTACTACATTAGGCCGCACAACCAACACATGGAGTCATAGCAGCCCTACCTAATACATAGAGACAAACATAGGAAGGCTGTCAAAACAAGGAAGCTAAGAAACAGGGCCCAACTCAAGGAACAGATCAAAACTCCAGAAAAAAAAGCTAAACAAAAGTCATATAAGCAATCTATCATATGCAAAGTTCAAGACACTGGTTATAAGGATGCTCAAGGAACTTAGTGAGGACCTCAGCAGCACAAAAAAGATCCAGTCAGAAATGAAGGATACACTAATTGAAATAAAAAACAATTTACAAGGAAACAACAGTAGAGTGAATGAAGCAGAGAATCAAATCAATGACATGGAACACAGGGAATCAAAGAACAACCACGCAGAACAAGAAGAAGAAAAAAGAATTTTAAAAAATCAGAATAATATAATCAGCCTCTGGGACAACTTCAAGAGGCCCAACATTCACATCATAGGGGTGCCAGAGGGAGAAGAGAAAGAGCAAGAAATTGGAAATCTATTTGAAAAAAAATGAAAGAAAACTTCCCTAATTTGGTGAAGGAAATAGATATGCAAGTCAAGGAAGCACAGAGAGTACTAAACAAGATGGATACAAAGAGGCCCACACCAAGACACATCATAATTAGAAAGCCAAAGATTAAAGATAAAGAGAGAATCATAAAAGTATCAAGAGAAAAGCAGTTTGTTAGCTACAGAGGAGTTCCCATAAGACTGTCAGGTGATTTCTCAAAAGAAACTTTGCAGGCAAGAAGGGACTGGCAAGAAGCATTCAAAGTCATGAAAAGCAGAGAACAGCCAAGACTGCTCTACCCAGCAAAGATATCATTATAATGGAAGGGCAGATAAAGAGCTTCCTAGACAAGAAAAAACTAAAGGAGTTCATCATCACCAAACCATTATTATATGATATGTTAAAGGGATTTATTTAAAAGAAAGAAGAATATCAAAACTATGAACAATAAAATGGCAAAAATGCAAATCTATCAACAATTGAATCTAAAAAACAAACTAATCAAACAAGAAGAACAGAGAATGAATCATGGATAAAGAGAGCATTTTGATGGCTGCCAGGTGGAAATGGGGTATGGGGGAATGAGTGCAGAAGTGAGGTGATTAAGAAGTACAAACAGGTAGTTAAAGAATAGCCATGTAGATAGAAAGTACGCAGCAGGAAATAGAGCATCCAAAGAACTTATACCCATGACCCAAGGATATGAACAATGTTGGGGTGTTGCCTGAGATAGTGGGGTTGCTGGGTGGGGGGGGCCAATGGAGGAAAGGTCAGGGCAACTGTAATAGCATAATCAATAAAATATAATTTAAATAACTATACCACAAGGTCACCTTAATCAAAACAGCCTGGTACTGGCATAAGAACAAACACATAGTTCAATGGAACAGAATAGAGAGCTTAGAAATATACCCATGTCTCTACAGTCAATTAATATTTGACAAAGGGGGTACAAGCATACAGTGAAGTCAAAATAGTCTCTTCAATAAGTGGTGTTGGGAGAACTGGACTGATATATGTGAAAGTAGGAACCTAGACCAACAAATTATACCATATACTATAATAAACTCAAAATGGAGAAAAGACTGAAATATAAGTTTTGTGATACCACAAAATTCCTAGTGGAAAACATAGGTGGGAAAATTTCAGATATCCCAAGTAGCAATATTTTTGCTGATATGTCTGTCTCCTAGGGCAAGGGAAAAAAGGCAAAAATAAACAAATGGGACTACATTAAATTAAAAAGCTTCTCCACAGCTAAAGAAAACATCATCAAAATGAAATGGGAACTAACTGTATAGGAGAATATGTTTTCCAATGATACACTAGACAAGGGTTTAATCTCCAAAATATATAAGAACTCATAGGACTCAACACCAGGAAGACAAACAATCCAATTAAAAAATGAGCAAAAGGACTTCCCGCCAAGATGGAGGTGTAGGCAGACGCACTGTGCCTCTTCTCACAACCAAAATTAAGGACAACAAAGATTTAGAAACAAGAAAACAACCAGAACTCAGAAAATCAAACTGTTTGGAAGTCCAACAACGATTCATCCAGACCGGTAAGAGGGGCAGAGTCGCGGCAGGAAAAAGCAGAGGCACTGAACGGGCACGCAGGTAGCAGTGGCTGGCAGCCCCCAGGTGCACAGGCGGCAACTAGCAGACCCCAGGCACCGGGCAGCAACTGTGCAGAACCAGTGAGGCCGCACAAGGCAGCTGGCTGACCGGGTGGTCCCACATTCACACGCAGATAATCCAGGCAAGGGGGAAGCAGTGAAAGGAACTGGAATCTGAGAGTGAGTAAAGCAACCACCATTATCTCCTCTCAGACCCCGCCCCTACTTACAGCGTCACTACCCAGCGACTGGGCTGTCCCGCCCTGGGGAATACCTGAGGCTCCACCCCTCACTACATAACAGCCGTGACTAGACAAAATAAACAAACAAACAAAAAACAAAAAACCAAAAAACCCAGAAATGAAAATGGCTCAAACCAGAGAACAAATCAAAGCCCCAGAGCCAATTTATCTAAGCGATGAAGAGATTGCCAACCTATCAGATGCACAATTCAAAACCCTGGTAATCAGGATGCTTACAGAATTGGTTGATTTTGCTCACAAATTAGATGAAAAAATGAAGGCTACAATAAATGAAATGAAGAAAGATGCATGGGGAACCAACAGAGATGGGAGGAAAACTGGGACTCAAATCAGTGGAGTGGACCAGAAGGAAGAAAGAAACAACCAAACAAAACGAGGAAGAAACAAGAATTCAAAAAAATGAGGAGAGGCTTAGGAACCTCCAGGACATCTTTAAATGTCCCAACATCCGAATTATAGGGGTACCAGAAGGGGAAGAAGAACAGCAACCAGTGGAAAACTTATTTGAACAAATAATAAAGGAGAACTTCCCCAATCTGGCAAAGGAAATAGTCTTCCAGGAAGTCCAGGAAGCTCAGAGAGTCCCAAAGAAGTTGGACCCGAGGAGGAACACACCAAGGCACATTATAATTACATTACCCAAGATTCAAATGAAGGAGAGAATTCTAGAAGCAGCAAGGG
>PVKU01017798.1:0-10588 GCA_004027475.1 Anoura caudifer
AGCAACCTGGAAAGACACAGAAGAGGTTCTGCACCCAGAAGTCCAGCTGCCCCACCATCACTGCCTCTCCCCACAGTCGGTCAGGGCTTTTCTACCCACTTCCACTGAGTGACAGAAGATTTTATTTAAAGATACCATTTTGCTAAAAAAGAAAAAGAAACCTTTGATACAGTAATATTGTTCTTGATAAATGCTAAGTTCTCTATTTCCTGTCTCTGCCAGCTATTAACCATTTTTATGATGCTTTTCAACTGTCACGTGATGGTGATGTACATGTATGTTTCCCTCTGTGCCGGGGGCGTTCTCACATGTTGGGTTTTTTCTTGTTAGTTTTGTTTTTAATCACAGTGCCCCTTTGCTTATATTTTTTGTCAAAGAGCAGCTATCCTTCTACTCTTCCAGTGACACCTGTGTGATATTTTTATCATTCCTAATATCAGCCATTTTTTGCAATGAAAAGAATAACTGGAAACAGATTTTTTTACATCTGTGGGATTTTAGAAAATCAATTACATCTTGATATATATGGCCTGACACAAATGAGCCAGTTTTTAAAATTTCCCATTGTCTGGGAAGGAAGTGAACTCTGCCAAATACCTCTCGATGATGTTATAAATTATTAACTGAGAAAAGCATGATTTATTTAATTGTTTAATTAGTAGAAAAGACAAAGTTCTTAGGGAGGTGTCTACATTAAATAATAAATATTGCATTAAAATAGTATTTTATCTTTTAGTGATGTTAGGTTTTTCATAGTCATCCAGTCACTGTTGAGAATGTAGTTCTTCAGTTTTTGTTGTTGTCATTGTTTGCTCTTTTCCAAAATTCACATGTTGAAATCTAACCTCCAAGGTAATGGGATTGGGAGGTGTGACCTTTAGGAGGTGATCAGGTCACGTGGGCACCTGAGTTGGCTCTTTCTCCGACCCCGGCGACCCTCGGAGTGATGTCCACTGTGTCCTGCTCAGCTCTGCAGACTCATGAACAGAAGACTGTGGCTTCCTCTGTGGGCCAGTCTGTTTCATTTCGGTCTTTCTCTTTTCCTGCTGTCTTCAACTTTTCCCAGCATTATTGTCTTTTCTAAAGAACCCTGCCCTCTCCTGAGGTGCCCCTAAGCAGGATAGCTTCAGTTTTGTTTTTTGTCTAAGATATAAGATGGTCTTTGAAATTTTTAAATTGTATTTATCGGGGTGACATTGGTTAGTACAATTGCAGGTTTCAGGGGTACCACTCTACAACACATCATCTGCATAACGTGCTGTGTGTTCACCATCCCAAGTCAAGTCTCCCTCTGTCACCATTTGTCCCCCCTTCACCCTTGCCTGCCTCCCTCCACTGTTGTCTATGAAGTTTTTATTTTTGCTTAATCATTTCACCTTTTTCACCCAGCCCCCCAACTGCCCTTCCCTCCGACAGCTGTCAGTCTGTTCTCTGCATCTACGAGTCTGTTTCTATTTTGTTTGTTAATTCATTTTGTTCATTAGATTCCACACAGAAGTGAAACCATATGGCGTTTACCTGCCTCTGACGGGCTTATTTCACCTGGCAGAAGGAAATTCTACCTTCTGCAACAGCAGAGATGGGCCCGGAGAGGGCCGCTTCAGTTTGGTCGTTTTTGCATCTGCTGTTTCAGGCTAAACGCAGGTTCTAGGAGTCATGTGTCCATCTTACTGGCAGTCCAGAGTATCCAAAGAGCTCTTCTGCAATGTCACACGTCAAATGAATCAGTTTTTTCCTGTCAGCCTTCTTCACTGCCCACCTTTCACCCTTGTACACAGTAGTTGGGTATACGAAGTTCTTGGTGATCTTAGCCTTGGTCTCCAATGACACATCTTCGCTCTGGTGGTCTTTCCTAGTCCTTCCATTGCTGCCCTTCTGAGTCTCAGCCTTCTCTTGATTTATTGGCTGCAGTCTTTATTTGAATTGATGACTAAACCAAGGTAAGAAAAATTGTGAATAATGTCAATGTCTGCGTTGAAGTTGTTTGTGAATGGGATTGTCGCCCTATCAGAGAGGGCAGACAGCTCCTACCCCTTTCACACGAGGATGTGGGCAAAGACTCAGCTGTCAGCCACCTGGAAGAGGGTTCTCACCAGAACCTGGCCATGCTGACACCAGCCAGCCTTTAGGACTGTGAGAAACACATTTCTGGTCTTTATAAGCCACCCAGGGTGTGGTATTTTGTTATAGCAGCTCAAACAGACTAAGCCAGTGTGCATGACTATAAAATTTCTTTTTTTCTGACTTTATACTTCTCATTATAGCATCTTCCCTGTCCCAAACATAGGACAAGCTGTCTCTCGTCTAGGCCCCACTTCTCTCTGTGGGGTGCAGCAGGAGGAGAGGTGCTATTGTAATTCAAGTGCTGGAGCTGAGGATCACGGAGTCCCTCAGGCAGCCACTCGATTTGAAAGTTAGTTTTTTCAAATGGTCAGATATCGCTTTTCTTGAGGGACAGTATAGTATTTGCACAATCTCTCTAGGACAGATATTGGTTCAATGTACACATGCATTTGCTAAATAAGATTGTTTTGCTACCAACACATTGTAGAATGAGCCCACGTGGTACGTGGGTCTGTGCTCTTCACGTCTGGGGGAGTTGGCACTGGGATGTGAGTAGGTGCCCATGTCAGAGCTTCCCCTGAAGTGGGAGCGGAGGGAGTGAAGGCCAGCTGGGATTCTGTGCAGGGTGCCAGGCTCCAGCTGGACCAGCATAGCCACAAGGGAGCCAGGACACTGTTCCCAGAACCTGTGTCTCAGAGAGTGTTACATCCCACTTTCTCTTCCACATTTCTGGCCATGCTGTGTTCAGCAAACCAAAACTTGGAATCCATTTTAGAATTTCAATTTCCAATTTTGTTGTCCAGTTCTGCTGAGAAAAGGTAATGAGGTTTTTTTTTTTTAAATCTCAAAAAGGATATTTCCCTTCTTTTATTTAACACATTTACTGGTGCAGGGTACACGCGAGCCCAAGGGCCCTCAAATAGCTAGAAAAGGGGTTTCCTTTTGAGTTTGTGAAATCGTATTTTTTTCCTTTGATGGAACTGTTCAAATCTCTACTTCACCAGCTTCTTTAAAATAATTTCTGACTTAAAACACCCTGTATTCATTTATAATTTTTGACTCCCCTAATTTATTAGGCATTTTAGCACTTGGTCTAACGATTTTCTCCCTACCGCCTGTGACATTTTTTTCCCATGGTGATTGTAGATGTTGCATCTAATATTCCATCTTTCTGCCTTATAACAATCTGGTTTTCATCTTATTCCAACCATCCTATCCCCAAGTAAGATTTCATTATTGTCAATGACTAGCTATGTCTGCAATCTCTCTGGCCACCTCAGCTGTTCAGTTCCAGCTTGTTCCTCCTCTTCATCAAAGCTGCCCAACTCAGGCATCTCCTGTCCAGGGAGCTCAGCATCATTTCACTGCTCACTCTTTTCCTGTTCTCGTTTCTCTCCTGAAGTGTTTTAGTCTCCACAGTTCATTGTTAGAATGATGTTCTTATATACTCTCAACTCCCTTGCCCTTTCCTAACTCCATTGTAGTCACCGGGCAATACCTCTCCTTGCTTAAATAAAATGTTCTATTTCCTCTGTGTCTGTGCCTGAGCAGCTCATTAGAACTGACTGGAAGACCTGGATCATCCTGACAGGTCCCACTTTAATTAACAACCACTGACCTCAAGTGGAACTTCAGACACTTTGGTGAAATACTTCCCTTTTGTTTGATTTTTCAAATTACCCCTGTCAGTGTCTTTCACAGAAAACCGAAGTAGAACTATAACTTCAGTCATGTATGGGAAGACTAATGTAACAGACCAGTCTCACCAGGGGCAAACTGAATGGAACATTTTTTTATCAAAAATTACAAAGATTCCTCCAATAATTTTTAGCCAATATGAATTTGTATAACTTTGTTACCAAGGCCTGTGCTTTCAACTTCCATTATTGATTATTTCAGCAGAACTTCAAAATAAAAGCAAATAGACATTAATTCAAAATGACTCAACGGCTTAAAAATATATGCCTTGCCATTTCAACAATCTGAAATTAACATCTCGGCCATTCCACTGAGGGAGCAATTACAAACATTTGGTGTGAAATGCACACAGAGGCAGTGTGGATTTATTCTAGATCAACTTAATTGTTGGCAATAAAACAAAGTGAGGAGAGAAGGCATTTATCTTTCACACAGAGAGTAATAGGATTTTGTGCTATTTTTTGATGGAGCAAAGAAGGTTTTTGGGTTTTTTTATTAAGCCAGGAGAAACCACTCAATTCCCTGATGGAGTCCACACGGTCACACAAAATGAAGAAATTTGATGGTACATCCTAGGTGAGAAGATATTCTGATCAGCCTAGGAAAACATCATTGGGAATTAAGGCAAAGAGAGAGATTTCTGGTTTTTAGGGGAGGCACAAGGAAACAGACACACTGCAAAGTGCTGAGCGCATTCTCAGACTTCTCTTAGTTTTCAGATGCTGGTTTTTATTTTTTTTTTTCCTCTCAGACTGTTTTACTGGGTGTGATTATGGAAAACTGGTGAAACAGAAACTACTAATTAAGTTTATTTTATATCATGTGATTCTCTACATAGTTTTATAGGAGAGCTTTAAATTTAGTATTTAAAAAGAACTAGAAAACAAAAATAAAAGTGGGTAGGAGAAGCAGAGAAATAAAACATAGATGAAGGAAAACAAGGTCAGAACAAAAAGAGAGGAAGAAGGAAAATGAAGAGATGATTCACAAAATAAGATTTAAAGATGGAAAACTACACTTACTCATGAATAATCAAATGCATTCAAATCACTATGCTACTGGTAATAATTTCACTAACGTGCATTTACTACTTATCTATTGTGCGGTGCTGTTCTGTGACTTCTTATAGATTAGCCAGCTGAATTCTAACCATAGCCCAGAAATAGTTGCGGTTATTATTCTTGTTACTCACATGTAATAAAACCAGATAACACTCATGGTTGGAGAGAGCCCAGTCCATTCATGATTGATGCATTTTGCAAAGCATTGTGGAAATAGGCATTGATAAACTTAGGAATAATTGGCATGCTAATTTTCAGTTAAATCAACTCTCCTAAGGAAGCAATATTATATGTAAGAACGTTTCCATGATTTGAAAATGTTTAAAATAACATAGCATAACCAGAGGTCAAAAGGTTATGCAGAGTAAAACTGTCATGGAGCTTAAGAACAGCACAACCTTATGAAAAGGTGTGTGCAGTGTGATAACTGTAAAAAGGATTATACAAATCATGGATTTTACCATTTCTGTTTCGTAAATGGAAATACCTCTAGTCATAGGAAAAACACAAATATAGCAGAATGTTTTTCTCTATATTGTGAAATACCATGAATTTCATGCCTTTCATCATCTCCAAAGTTTCTATAATTACACACAAAGAAAAATGAGGTATGGTAGATTGAGTGCATCAGGGCTCCCTATATCTAAACCTTTCCTTAGCATCCTCCAACAATAATTCTGGTCTCACAGGACTGCATTAGCCCATGGGACAGTAGCAAATTACATGCTTGAAAGTGTAGTGAATGTCTGAGCTCTCTCACACTTGTCTGTGATCACCATGGGAGCATTTCCTCGTGGGTTACGAAAGAAACATGGAGGAGAGCTCATTCATCCCAGCCCAGGCCATCCTAGATCTGCTAGCTTCAGGCCAGCGAGCCAACTATTGTGGACACAAGGGCAAGCCCAGCAGACAAGCCTTGCCTAGATCTGTATATAGAACTTCACACCGACACCTAGACTCATGGGAACTAACAAGTGGCTGCTATTCACCCCACTCACCCCACTAAGATTTGGGGTAGTTTGGCAGCAAGTTAACATAGGAGGTCATTTTAGATTTCAGAGGTTTCCTGAGTAGGAAACCCAGGTTAAAAGCATTCATCAATAAAGATCTATGCAAGGTGTTTCATTACTCATTTTTCAAATAAGCCTCTGTATATATGTTCTAAGGTAACCTGGCTTTATAGCCTCCATTAATCTTTTCTAACTACTATATTTGTCATTGGATTCTATCTCAAGGCACCCCCAGCTTCCGCTGATAATATTGGCTTAATGTATCTAGCGAGCCTTATGAAATTCTCCTTGCTCAATGAACCCTTGAAATTCCTAAGGACACCTGAGTTTACTGAGCCTTTGGTGCTGCTTGATGCCACATGTACAGCTGGCCCTGTTTACTGTTCATCTGAAGAGGTGAGACTTTGGCTGTTGTGTCGATGGCTTTCTTTTCTACTTGAGCCCTCGCTGCTGACTCACTGTTGCATTCCAATGAGCCAATGACTGCATTGCAGGTGAATCTTGCTCATGACCAACATTTTCCTTGACCCCTGTTCCTGTTCCTGTCCATCTGTCCTCCTGCACAAACCTCCCTGGTTCTCAGTCCCCACTGCCAGCCTTTCTCATGCTGGTTCCTAAAGAGCCCCTGGTCCAGCCTTCATCTCACCTCCTATCCTTCTAGTTGCCGTCCACAGTCCTGCCTGACCCCCTCACCCCACTAGTCCATCCCCACCCTCCATCCATGCACCACACACCCAGGGAGTGTTCGTGTGGGAGGCAGTGTTTGTGTGCTCTGTGCATGGAGTTGAACAGTCAGCATTTTCTAAACAAAGCTCTGATTTGAACAGAAATAGGTACCTGAGCAAAAAATTTTCAAGCTATGTATCAATGATGGTCAAATTGAAGATATTTATAAAATACTGTCTTTGTCTTTTGTCTCCGTTTCCTCCCTTTCCCAGCCCACTGACTGTGTTTTGTGTCTGTGGGTAGGATAATCTGGTAGCAAACAAAGACTCAGCTACCATGCCACCTTCTGCAGTGTGCATGGCTGCCCTGCCCTGGGCTGAGACGTGCGCTGGTTGGGACAGGGCTGTCTGCAGAGGTGGTAGCTCTGCCAGGCGTGCATCATGAAGCCTGATCGGCTATGACACTAATTAGTCACTGTCCCATTGTGAAGGGAGGGAACGGAGTCAGCAAACATGTGCAGGAGCACTGGGGAAGGGCACAGGTGTCTTTCTCTAAGGAGGAGAGCAGCAGCGATCCATCTCCCAGCTCTATCGTCTGACGCCTCACAGGCAAGTGTCTTGCTGAGTCTTTGAGCCTATTTTTTTAAACATAGGCTCATTTGCATCTACTTTGAGGGGAAAATTGCCCAAGTCAAATGAAGTCTCCCAAAGGTACTCTTCAAAGCAAGCCCATTAGGTGCCCTGGGCCTAAAGGTGGATAAAACTCACTGTGACCTTTTCAATATTCACTTTCACTACAGAGTAACTGTGGTTCTTATCACTACATCAAGAAGCAGTAAAATCCCAGAGGTCCGGAGTGCTCCCTGTGATCAATTAACTCGATGGGTGCTGCACGTGTGTGCAGGCACGAACACCCTCGCCCAAGCTGATTTGACAAGAGAGTGGCTTGGTCTTCCCCCCACAGAATTTTCTTCACCTGTGGGTGAATGACTGCTCTCATGTGGGCTTTTTGGGCTTGGTGTAGTCCCTGTACTTTAGAAAAATGTTGGGAAGTATCTCTCTACCCATAATTAGTGCTTCTAGTGTGAACATAGCACCCACGTGCACACAGGAGGCTCTCACAAATTAATAACTACATAAGAAATTTAAACCCCTTATATGGCCAGGTGAAGAGATCAGATATGTAAATTAGGCAGAGATATGATGCAGGGTGGTCATTCTCCAAATGTGGTCCTCTGAGGGACAGCGTGGGCAGTACCCAGGTCCTGTTAGAAACGCACGTGTCTAGCCCACCCCCACCCCCAGAAACAGCGGCGCGGGGGTGGGGCTCAGCCAGCTGGGCTTTTACAAGTTCTGCTGGGTTGCGCACTCAAACTTAAGACCCAGTAGTGGGGTGATTAGAGTTTCCTGTTCCTAAAAGGGGACTGCAGAATTACAGCTAACTTTCATTCACTACTGTAAACAAATGGAGAATGTATAATGGACAAACACTGTACTCGAAATAAAAACAGGATTGGAACTGAAATTCAGTTCCCCAATCCCATATTCATAACTTATCTTTTAATGTTTGAAGGATTTTTTCCATAACTAAACACACTGAATAAATGTCTTTTTGAAAAAAAAAAAAAAACACAATTTACAAGTAGTTTTAAATGACACATTGTGCCAATTGGAAAATTTCCGTGTGGACTGGTGTTAGATAACATTAGGAAAGTGTTGTTACTCTTATTTGTGAAGATGGTATTGCAAATGCAGGGATGTGCTAGAACGCGTATATTTGAAATGATTGTTACCATAAATGCACCCAAGTGAGATAAAATGCAAAATATGTGAAAATGTGTTTTTAATGGCTTTAAGGTAAGACATAACAAGTTAAAAGACAAGTATTCCATACAAATAATACAAATCACAGTCAAATACTTTTTCAGGATTCTAAAAGTTAAAATATGTCAAATTAAAATTTTTAAACAAAAAAAGTAGACACTTTACTCATTCTAAGTACATCCCTAACAGCAACAATCATTAATGTTTATCTGTTGTTATTCTGAACCTCATGTCAGAATCTGTGTCTAACCCTCCTTTCATCTCCACGACAACAGTGGAAGGCATTTGTCGCACTCCCTGGTTTGACACATGGTGAACGTGAGATATAGAGGAATTAACTTGTCCCGGGTCTTCTAACCAATAACAGTGCAGTTAGGATTCATGATAAGTTCTCGGTTCAAAATTGTAGGGAACAGATTCTTTCTACATAGCATGCATCTTGAAAGATTTTATCAGAAATAGTGGCACTTATGGTCTGAATGCAGAACCGCCGTCAGGAGCCGTTGCAGATGTACAAAAAGCATGCATACACACAGAGCTGACTAAAATGGGGCTGGGAGTAGAGGTGGAAATGACAGGGAAGAAGCAAAATAAAGTCCTCATGAATATGGAGTCAGGGAGATTCTCGGAGAGCAGGTGAATGTTAACACCTAGAATCTGGAGAAAATTATCAGCAAAATGTTACAGTTTTTGCAAAGGGACAGACACTACATCACTTAGAAGAGCAGTTCTTAAGAATGAAATCTAAAGCCCTTGACCATGGACTCAAAGACTATACAACATTTAGTGCCTTTCTGCCTCCTTAACTTTTTTCCAACCTCTCTCTCTATCCACTCAGCTTCAGATACCTCCCTGAGGCTGATCATGCTCCTGCCTCAGGGCCTTTGCACTTGCTCTTTCCTCTCCTTTCCTGGTGACTGATGACATCTGTGTCCCTTTCATCCCTGTGCTACAGATTTTTATGTTGTTATAAATGGTATTTTTATTTTTAATTTTACTGCCGGAGTCTTCATTTCTAGTACATAGAAATACAATTTATTTGTGTATATTGATCTTGTATCAACTGGCTAAACTTAGAGTTTTAAGAATTTTTGTAGATTTTATAGAATTCTCTAGATGGGTGCATTAGAGAATGTGTATTATACTATTTTTGGTGCAGTGATCTGTATATGTCAATTAGGTCAAGTTGGTTAATAAATGTCCAAGTCTTTTATATTTTTCCTGATTCTCTATGTAGTTTTTATATCAATTATAGAGAGAAGAGTGTTTAAATATTTGACTATAATTGTGGGTTTGTGTGTTTCCTTTGTGGTTTTATTAGTTGTATCTTCATGTATTTTGAAGCTGTTATTAGTAAGGTAAAATTTAGGGTTATGTGCTCTTGGTGAATTTTTCATTATGACTGATTTATTGTTATGAAATGACTAGCTTTGTTTCTCTTACATTTTTTCCTCTAGGAAAAGGTTTGATATCCTTTTCCATATTTCTAATTTTAAATTATTTGTATGTTTACATTTAATGTGCATTTCCTGTGGGCACCCCCTAAAGCTGAGTGTTGCTTTTCTGTCCATTTTGATAGTCTCTGTCTTCAAAAGCATCTTTAGGCTATTTACATTTGATGCAATTATTTTTATAGTTGGGTCTACATTCACTTCCTTGCTCTTTCTTTTTTATCAGTGTCATCTGATATTTGCTTATTTTTCCTCTTTTTGTAATTTTTTTGTATCATGTATTTCTTTGTTTCATGTTATCTCCATTGTTGATTTATTACCTAGAATTATCTGTTATTTTAGTGGTTGCTTAAGGGGAAATAAAACAAATCTGAACGTTATTTCAGCCTGTTGAAGTGATGTTATACTTTTCTGCACGTAGTGCAGACGTGTTTCGGCTATGCCATTTTAGAGCAAGGAACTCAGAAGTGACGTGGCCTGTCCACAGCCAGGAACACGGGGCTGAGATCGCAGTTCCGGTCCGTGGACGTCAGACCAGGTGCTTTCCCCAGCGCAGCGCCAGGACAGGCGTAAATGCGCTTTCTTTGGAGGACACCAAGTCCCCACGTTAGAAGTTGTAAGCACCGATGGGGAAAATGTTGGGACTGATTGTTCTAGTTTGGGAAAATGTAAGTTTTAGACCTCTGATAGAAAAGCCCTGAGATTTCCCTGCAGACCACCGGGTAGGCGTCACACACGGTGTCAGGTGAATAATTAGAAAGAAAGCTGCGCGAGCCTGTGGTTCAGCTGAGACCCGGAGCGGCACTGGGGTTCCC
>PVKU01017799.1:0-10601 GCA_004027475.1 Anoura caudifer
TCTGCCTATGCCTCCATCTTGGCCGAAAGCTCCACAGGTTTGATTTCTGACCAGGGTACATACCTAGGTTGCAGGTTTGATCCCCAATCGGGGTGTCTACAAAGGCAAACAATCGATATTTCTCCCTCTCTCTCCTTTCCTCTCACTCTCTAAAATCAATAAACATATTCTTGGGTGAGGATTAAAAAATTCTAAAAAGGGAAAAGATGACCAATAATTGAAAGCTAGAAGCATTTGGGAAAGTGTTACAGAGGGTGGGAAGGTTTCCTGAGGAGGAGAACCCTCAGTGCCCGGACAGCACAAGCGTTGGGCGAGCGTGGCTCAGGAGAGAGTGGGGCCGGAGAACAAGCCGCCTGACGGGCAGACATCGGCACCCATTGCTGCAGACCTGGAGAGCCTGGCTGGACACAGCCCCGTGGGGAGTGGCACCCACGGTCCTCATGGCCCCACACTTCGACTTTGTGGGTCCCTCTTGCTCAGTGACCCATGGCCAGCTGGCTTTCTTCTGGGGATAGCAGGGCCCTCCAGCCACGTTGTAGGACTGGATACAATTCAACATCTCAAAAACAACTGAAAAACAAAGAAATGAACAAAAAGATCGAGGTATAGCCACTGAATAATGAGCAAGTGTGGAATCATCACGATTATAACTGGTAACTTTGATCAAGTAGCTATGAATGCTACCTGTTGTATCTTTATTTTTTAAAGTGAACTTCATGCTCACTCTTTCTTTTGAAATATTTTTATTTATTGATTTTAAGGAGAGCAGAAGACAGAGAGGGAGAAATAATTTGTTGTTCTGTTTATTGATGCATTCATCAGTTGATTCCCGTATGTGACTGGGGATTGAACCCACAACTTGGCATATCAGGATGATACTCTAACCAACTGAGCTACCAGGGCTCATTTCCTTCTTCTTCTCTTGTACTGGTCCTTTGTTGCATCTGCCTTGGGTGACAGCTGGGCTTATTGTCATGAAAAGTGGGCCACTGCAGTTGGGGAGACCAGAGCCACCTCAATTGTGTCATACTGCCTTCACCTCTGTGACAATAATTCAAGAGTGAGGACCTTAAAAGATGCAACCACCGTGGGAGCCAATCTTCTCTCACGGCCACAACCAAGTATGACCCTATGGGGCCGTGTGGGTCTCTTTGCTTGTTAAGGAGGATGGGACATCAGGTATACAGATATTGACTCACTGCTTCAGCTCTTTCTCCAAAAGGCAAAGGGAGGCAGTGAGGGGTTCCCAGCTCTTCAGTACCCAGCTCCACCCACAGGTCCCGCCTCCCAGGCCTCACTCAGGGCTCTCTGCTACCCCTTCTGGGTTTTTCTCATTTCCTTCAGTACAGCAAAAGTAATATACTCTCAGTAAAGGCATTTCATAAATAGAGAAAAAGTTAAAAAAATCATCTGGTCTATTTCTTCTCATAAAAAAATTTTCTTATAAAAATGTTTCAGAGCTTTAAACAAGATAGAATGTCCTATTCATAGTTTTATTTCTTAAAAAAAAAAAGATTTTATTTACTTATTTTTAGAGAGAAGGGAAGGGAGGGAGAAAGAGAAGGAGAGAAACATCCATGTGTGGTTGCCTCATGTGCACTCCTAATGGGGACCTGGGCTGCAACCCAGGCATGTGCCCTGAATGGGAATCGAACAAGTGACCCTTTGATTCACAGGCCCGTACTCAATCCACTGAGCCACACCACCCAGGGTTATACAGTTTTATTTCTGATTGTTTTACTTAGCAGTCTATAACATTTTTCCAGGCTACTTTGATGACCTTAACATTGGCAGACACCTGATGCTCCCTTGACTGGGATTGCTGTTGTGGCCTCTTGAGTTTTGTACCTTACCCTTTGCAGTAATCATTATCTGTGGCTTCCCAGGGGGACCCCAAAGTCATGCTGTCACACCATGACTTGGGGACCACGTACAGGATCACCCCAACCAACAATTGCACTTCACAACGAACCCGCCCAAGACCCCATCAAAGCTTCAGCAGGTCTCTCTTCAAGAGACAGAGTTTAACTATAATACTGGCTAGAAAAAATCACTTCCCTCTACAGCAGTATCAAGGGGATTGCCTTTTGAGAATTCAAGCTCTTTCTGAAACAAACCCGCTTTTGAATGAACCCATTAATCAAGAAAGAATTTGAATATATCCAGGTACAGGTGGGTCTTTGACATGCTACAAAGACAGCTCTGGTGAGAAGAGGTTGGTGTGTGCAATGCTGACGGGCAGCTCAGCCATATCAGGTGCCCCTTAACGCCCCTGCATCCTTGTCGAGGCGGAAGGTGCCGTCGCTCCAGGATAACCACATCTAAAACCCCAGAGGAAGGCGGAACACATGTGCACACCAGCACAGTCTTTTCTGAAAGGAAATGTGCTTAGAAACCAAGCGATATTAAAGCATCTTTTTTTTTTTTTTTTTTTTGCTGGCTTCACAATCTGCCACCAGGAAGACATTAAATTCTCTCCTTACAAACAGTGCCTGCCTGGATTATTGGTTAATTAATCATGCTTAATACTTTAATTTCCATGTGGGCGGCTGGCTGAACACCCTCCAGTGATCGCTGCATTGGGTAGCAGGCAGGCAACTCCTACTTACTTGGAGAGTGAAAACAATGAGAGAGAGGTATTTCTGCCTGTTTTTATGATGGACATCAACCACAAGGCGTGTGTGTGATCTTTGCTACGGCCTTCCACTGTACTGACAGTAGCTGTGGAGCCTAAGAAAAATTGATAATTTCTTGCCTTGGCTGGCACCAAAATATTTTCAATGAAAAGGTTAAATGCTGTCATCTGCCTGCCTGCTGTGACTTGATCTGGTCCATTCGAAGTGTGAAATCAAAACACTCGCTTATTAGGCTGACTTTGTTATGATGATGATGATGATGATGATGATGAAACATCAGTGTGTGGTTGCCTCTCATGTACTGGGGACCTGGGCTGCAACCCAGGCATGTGCCCTGACTGGGAATCAAACTGGTGACCCTTTGGTTCGCAGGCCGGCACTCAATCCACGGGGTCATACAAGCCAGGGCCACGATGAAAATATTTAAGGAATCACATCTATGCAGTAAATATTATGGTATATGGTGTTATATTATCAGGGCTTTTTAAGCCCCCTTCTCCCATGGACATCTCGGCTGGTATCAGAGCTGTGGGGACCTAGTCAGTACCTAATGTACGTTTATTGATGATGGTGCTGACAGCATCCTTCCTACAGCGGTGATCGATTTTCTCAGGGACAAGCCTGAGGTTTGGTGATGAATGAACAGAGGATGCCCTGGAGATGCTGAAATGCTTCCTGAATACATGCATTTTTTTTCCGTGTAGTTTTCCTAAGCACTTTTATTGGATTTGAGATGTTCCAAATCAGTAATCCCTGTGGGGTGTAGACAGCAACTGTGCTGAGCAGGGAATGTGACTGCCATGGGAGCCATGTCTGTGCCAAGTGTGGGGCACACTCAGGGCGCTGACTCAGACCTCAAACGGGAGCTCAGGGTTCAGGTCCAACACCTCCTTGCCCTCTGTGCTCCATTCACCCATACACCCATCTATGCATCCATCTACCATCCATTTACTCACCCATCCACCCACCATCCATCCATAATTCATCCATCCATCCATCCATCCACCTGTCCACACACTGGCACACATTCAACAAATATCTTTTTATTGCCTTTTCTGCAACATTATTTTTTATTTTTAATTTTATTTACTTTTTATTATAACTGTAATACATCATCTGGATATCGTACTGTGTGTTCACCACTGCAAGTCAAGTCTCCTTCCCTCACCATGTAGCCCCCCTTTCCCCTCTCCCACCTCCCCCACCCCCTTCCCTTTGGTCATCACCATCCCGTTGTCTGTGCCCGGGCTTTTACTTTTTCACTCAATCCCTTCCCCTTTTCCACCCAGTTCCCTGGCCCCTCCACTCTGACAGCTGTCAGCCTGTTCTCCATATCTACCAGGCTGTTTCTATTTTGTTAGTTAGTTTAGTGTGTTCACTAGATTCTACACACAAGTGAGATCATATGGTGTTTGCCTCTCTCTGACTCACTGATTTCACTCAGCACAATACTCTGCAGGTCCATCCACGTAGTCCTAAAGGGTGAGTGTTTTTAAACACCATACCACTGGGCTGTGGTGGACAAGTCACTGACTCAGCTGAGGGATACTTATTTTGTACTTTCTGTTTCTGGGGATGGTTTTAGCGAAGTGGGGATTTTTGTGGACAATTCTAGAGAGAAAGAAGTAGGCAAGGCAGCTCACACTCAGAGTTCATTCTTCCTGCCTGTCGATTGCTCTCCCCGAACTGCAGTTCCATTGTGTCCTCATGGCCTGTGGCTCGTGTGGCATTCGCTGCCCACAGTTTCCACCTATGGGAGCTGAGAGGTCAGAGAACTTCCCAAGGTCATGTCTCACCAAGATTCTGTCTTCTGACTGGAAGCCCACTCTGCTCAGCTGCTCCTTCCAACTGCTTTGTGGAATCCTAGGAGAGGCAAGGCTGGCCCGGAGCGTTCGCAAAGGGTGGGCAGAGGCAGGCTGGCCACCTTCTCAAACACGCAGTGAAGGTGGGTCTGTTTTGGCAAATACATGCACGCCGTCAGAAACGTGCCAGATCAACCACAACAAGAATGCAGTTGGGCAGATCATTCTAGAATCTTAACTGTCACGCAGTCACGGGAGGCATTTATCTGCCTTAATTTGTCCATCGAGAAAGCAAGCGATTGGAACAGAATAATCAGGAGGCAAAATGTTATGGGAAACCATTAAGCAAGAATTCACAGGACAGGAAAGACAAGCTGTCCCCTAATCTTATGCTGTCTGAGTGTTCTCTGGAAATGTCCCGGAGGCCAATGAAAAGTCAAGTGGAAATGCAAAGTCCGCCAGTGTCTCGCACAAGACTAACTGGGCAAAACTAAGTCTTCCCGTCTGAAGGGAACGGAGGAGAGATGCCTGGGGCTCAGGATGTGTTACACTGAATCCAGACTCCAGGAGGGGAGAGAACGTCCTAGCTACCAAGTAAACAGCAGGTATATTTCACATGAAAATTAAGGCAGAGTACAGATCAAGTCAATTCTGAAATGGTTCCTTCTTTTTGCCTTCTGCTTAACACATTTTACAGTTAAAGGTAATCAACTCTAGCAGTATCTACCATGTGTTTTAATAGAGAGGATTGTAACATGTATCTTTCTGTCCCTCTCTCTTTCTCCCTCTGTTCCTCCTTCCAGCCATTTCTTTGTATGACTCTCGCATCCTCTATCCCTACATCTATCCACCCATCCATCCATTTGTTCATCTCTCCATCTTTCTCTCCTTTCCTCCCTTCATCCCTCCACATATTTCTCCATCCATCCATCTACCCATCCATCCATCCATCCATCCACCCCCTAGCATATATTCAACATATATCTTTTTATTGCCTATGATGTTCCAGAGATTAGGAACAGGGAACACAGCAGTTTGTAAAAGCATTGTGTTCCTGATTCCTCTTAGAGTTTAGTCTCATATGAGTTCAGACATGTGACTGAACACCTAACATTATTTCTGATGAGAGCAGGATGTACCTCCTTCTCAGAGAGATTTGCCTGCAATTGTCAAGTCCTGGCTGTGCTGCTCCTGTTGCTGCTGAGGCGTGTGCTTGCATCCTGCCCCTGGGTACCTCCCAGTTCTTAGAACTGCATGTATAGTGACTTACTTCTTCCCACAATAATCATGACAGGGTCCAGCAAGAGAACTGCAGATTTGTGGGGGAGGTTGGCTTCGAAGCACTGAGTCTGAATGGCCTACAAGACACCATGATGGGTGTTCACAGGGTGGGGGTGTGTGTCAGCTTGGCCCTCGCACTTCCTTAAAAGAAATATTCGGAGATTTGGGAATGACTGGGACTTGGACATGATTTTGAGATGAGAAGAAAGTTGGGTTTACAAGCTTTTCTTTACATCTAGCAAAAAAAAAAAAAAACCCCACAAAAAAACAAAACAACAAACCCAAACAAACAAACAGATGGGCTTGGATATTAGTTTCTTCTGTTTGGGACACTAATGAATAAATGAATCCCATGAAAAAGTATTAAGCTCATTAAGAATTAATGAGATAAACAATCAGTACCAAAAAAACCCCCCAAATCCACAAAACCCCAAACAAACCAGTGGTGAATTAAATAATAGAAGGTTATAAAAAGATTAAAATTCTACTGCTCCAGCCTCACTAGAAACAAGCTTTGGAGCCTAGATTTCGGTGCAAGAAACATTATCCCTTATCCATTATTGAAAGAGAGAGGAGGCAGATTTATTACAAGTACCAGGAAGAGATTGTAGACAGGAAGAAACTATTATTTATAATGTAGTGATTATATATCCAGTAACTATCATTACCATGAATTTTATTATCTTTTTAATTGTTATAATTTACCTCCCCAAGAGCTCTATGAACTTTCTCATTTACTTAAAAAAAAAGTCATTAAGTTAATGGCTCTACGTTATACATCATTTAAAAAATAAGAACCAAAGTAAAGTGAAATGCAAAAAAAGAAACACATTTCTTTTTTTAAAAAATTCCATTTTCTAACTATTCTTTTTTAAAGATTTTATTTATTTATTTTTAGACAGAGGGGAAGGGAGGAAGAAAGAGAGGGAGAGAAACATCAATGTGTGGTTGAGTGTCATGCACCCTCAACTGGGGACCTGGCCTGAGACCCAGGCATGTTCCCTGACTGGGAATTGAACCTGTGACCATTTGGTTCACAGGCTCAGCGCTCAATCCACTGAGCTACGCCATCCAAAGCAAGAAACACATTTCTTTTTTTAAAAAATATTTTTTACTGATTATGCTATTACAGTTGTCCCATTTCTCCCCCTTCACTCCCCTCCATCCTGCACACCCTCTCCCACCCACATTCCCTCCCTTTAGTTCATGTCCATGTGTCATACTTATAAGTTCTTGGCTTCTACATTTCCCACACTGTTCTTACCCTCTCGCTGTATATTTTCTATCTACCATCTATGCTACTTATTCTCTGTATCTTTTCCCCCTCTCTCCCCATCCCGCTCCCCTGTTGCTAACTCTCCATGTGATCTCCATTTCTGTGGTTCTGTTCCTGTTCTAGCTATTTGATTACTTTGCTTTTGTTTTTGTTTTAGGTGTGGTTGTTAATTATTGTGAGTTTGCTGTCATTTTACTGTACATGTTTTTTATCTTCCTTTTCCTAGATAAGTCCCTTTAACAATTTCATATAATAAGGGCTTGGTGATTATGAACTCCTTCAACTTGACCTTATCTGAGAAGCACTTTATCTGCCCTTCCATTCTAAATGAAAGCTTTGCTGGATAGAGCAATCTTGGATGTAGAGCCTTGATTTTCATGACCTGGAATACTTCTTTCCAGCCCCTTCTTGCCTGCAAGGTCTCTTTGGAGAAATCAGCTGCCAGTCTGATGGGAACTCCTTTGTAGGTGACTGTCTCCTTATCCCTTGCTGCTTCTAGAATTCTCTCCTTCATTTGAATCTTGGGTAATGTAATTATGATATGCCTTGGTGTGTTCCTCCTTGGGTCCAACTTCTTTGGGACTCTCTGAGCTTCCTGGACTTCCTGGAAGACTATTTCCTTTGCCAGATTGGGAAAAGTTCTCCTTTATTATTTGTTCAAATAAGTTTTCCACTTGTTGCTCTTCCTCTTCTCCTTCTGATACCCCTATAATTCAGATGTTGGAATGTTTAAAGATGTCCTGGAGGTTCCTAAGCCTCTCCTCATTTTTTAAATTCTTGTTTCCTCATTCTTTTCTGATTGGATGTTTCTTCCTTCTTGTTCGCTCCATTGATTTGAGTCCCAGTTTCCTTCCCATCACTATTGGTTCCCAGTACATTTTCCTTTATTTCACATAGGACAGCCTTCATTTTTTCATCTAGTTTGTGACCAAATTCAACCAATTCTGTGATCATCCTGATTACCAGTGTTTTGAACTGTGCATCAGATAGGTTGGCCATCTCTTTGTTGCTAAGTTGTATTTTATCTGGAGCTTTGCTCTGTTCTTTCATTTGGGCCATTTTTTTTTTCTTTCTTGATGAGCCTGTTACATAGTGAGGGGTGGAGCCTTAGGTGTTCACCAGGGTGGGGCAGCCCAGTCTCTTCGTTGTGACACTGTAAGTGGGGGCGGGGTCCAAGAGGGAAAAATGGTGCTTGCTCCACTCTCTCTCATATTTCAGTCCCTTCTGCCACTTCCCACAAGCAAATTGGGCCCTTCTGGTGCTGATTCTCAGGTGGGTGGGCTTGTGTACATTCTAGGACCCTGTGGGTCTCTCCAACGAACTCTCCTGTGAGGCTGGGAGTCTCTCTTGGCACCTCAACACCTACAGGTGTTTTCAAGGAGTGGTTTGAGGCTTTATTTCCCTCCACTGGGACCCTGGGTTGTGCAGTCCATCCTGCTCCCCAGTTTCACCTGGTTTACCTGCATGTGAATGTGGGACCGCCCGTCCACCAGCTGCCTTTTGCACCACTCCCCTCCACAATCCACCATTTCACTGAGTCCTCCCACTGCCACCTGGTGAGCCCGGGGTTCTCCAGTTGCTGCCTTGTGCTTGGGGTCCACCAGCCACCCTGCCAGGAGCCCTCTCTGTCCTGGCTCCCTGACTCCGCCCCTCCTACTGGTCTGGATGAATGTTTCTTCTTTAACTCCTTGGTGTCAGACTTCCATACAGTTCAATTTTCTGTCAGTACTGTTGTTTTTTGTTTTTAAATTGTTGTTGTACTTATTCTGGTTGTGTGAGGAGGCACAGTGTGACTACCTACACCTCCACCTTGGCTGGAAGTCAAGAAGAAACACATTTCTTGTGTTTGCAGGTCAGGTTATGAGGGATGAACCGGAAGCTGTGGTTCCACCAGAGGCTGTTCTCTGAGCTCGCAGGTGTGGGCATTGGTTTGAACAGTTTGCACCAATCTGAAAGTGGAATGATTTATGCATACTTCCTTCAAGTGATATTAAATTCCTCAATGTTTATTTCCCAGATTTTGTTTCAAGTTAATAAAACTTTTAAAAATTCTGGTAGTGTTTAAATTGAGGTATACTGCATCCAGGGAAAGGGTAATTTATCTACAGAGATTTGCGTGATGCCAAAGAACCCTCCTCCATATTTCCTAACTTTATCCTTCTAGGCCCTGAGTCTTTTATGAGGAAATGATTTATCAATGGAAGCCTGTTAAATTGTCTTTGACTCCTAATAATTCCTTATTTCACATCCACCACCATCGCAGAATAATTGAAAAGTGTTAGAGACCATAAACATATGTGGAACAAATGCCAGAGTATAACAGGCATCGTCTTAGCCTCAGAAAATCTTTCAATTCAATTAATTTTTTTAAGTAGAAAGACATGAATTTTATTTACTTACTTATTTATGTATTTATTTATTTGCAAAAGATTTTGTTTATTGATTTTAGAGAGATGGGAAGGGAAGGAAAAGAGAGGGAGAGAAACATTGATGTGTAAGAGGTACATCTCTTGGTTACTTCTCATGCATCCCAAACTAGAGACCTGGCCCCACAACTTGGGCATGTGCTACGAGTGGGAATTGAACCTGTGATGTTTTGGTTCAGAGGCCGGCACTCAATCCACTGAGCCACGGCTTTAAATTCAATTTAAATGCATTTGTTGAGTATCCACAATGGAAAAAGCATATACTAGGTCTATTTGATGACCATACTGAAGCACATGGTCCAATGTATTAGTTGCAACCTCAGTGGGCTAACATACTCTAACACAAGGATGACACATGGTAGGGGAAAAGAAAGAATGTTTGCACATACATCACTCTTCGGAAGACTGAAAATGAGGCCCTGGCTGGCTAGTTCAGTTGGTTGGAGTGTTATCCTGATTCACCAAGGTTGTGGGTTCAATTCCTAGTTTGGGCACATGCAAGAATCAACCAATGAATGCATCAACAAGTGGAACAACAAATCAATGTTTTTTTCTCTCTCTGTCTCTCTCTCGAATCAATAAACATATCCTTGGGTTAGGACTAAAAAAAAAAAAAAAAAAAAAAAAAAAAAAAAAAAAAAAAAAAAAAAAAAAAAAAAAAAAAAAAAAAAAAAAAAAAAAAAAAAAAAAAAAAAAAAAAAAAAAAAAAAAAAAAAAAAAGAAGAAGAAGAAGAAGAAGGAAGAAAGACCCAAACAGCAAGAGCAAGAGAGACATTAAAACAAAATAAAATAAACCCTCATTTCAAACAAGAGACCCTCAAATAAAATGTTAAAGAAACACCAAAATACAGATTGTAATTTGACCATGAATAACATCTGAAAGGAAACTAGACTGCCTTCTAAATGAAGTCTTAAATTTTTTAAAAAACAGGACTAGAGTCTTCAGCTTTATCTCTTGCTAAGAAAGCTCTGGGGTGGCAGGAACTATATTGAAACTTGCCTCCCAGTCTGAGTGTGCAGACTTAGAAGTCAGCTCCTTTGAAAGCAGTTTCGCCACAGGGAATCTTTGTCTGCTACACACATCTTCCCCATGAGAGGGGTTTCAGGTTTCCTGGTTAATGAGACCGGAATGTTTTCCTCTCCTCTCCTCTCCTCTCCTCTCCTCTCCTCTCCTCTCCTC
>PVKU01017800.1:0-10579 GCA_004027475.1 Anoura caudifer
CAGGCTTTCTGCTTCTTCCTCATTGAGTTTTGGGAGATTATATTTTTCTAGAAACTTGTCCATTTCACCTAGGTTTTCAAATTTCTTGGCATATAGTTCTTCATAGTAGTTTCTTACAATCCTTTGTATTTCTGTGGTGTCAGTTGTAATCTCTCCTCTTTCATTTCTGATTGTGTTTATTTGGGTCCTCTCTCTTTTTTTCTTGATGAGCCTACTTAAAAGCTTGTTGATTTTGTTTATCTTTTCAAAGAACCAGCTCCTGGATTCATTGATCCTTAGAATTGTGCTTTTAGTCTCTATGTCATTTAATTCTGCTCTGATCTTGGTTATTTCCTTCCTTCTACTTGCTCTGGACTGTCTTTGTTGTTGTTCCTCAAGTTCTTGTAGGTGTAGGGTTAAGTTGTTTATTTGAAATGTTTCTATCTTTTTTAGGTAGGCCTGTATTACTATGAATTTCCCTCTGAGGACTGCCTTCACTGTGTCCCATAAGTTTTGGGTTGTTGTGAGTTCATTTTCATTTGTTTCCAGAAACTTTTTGATTTCTTCCCTAATTTCATTCTTGACCCATTCATTGTTTAATAACATGCTATTCAATCTCCATGATTTTGAGGATTTTGGGTTTTTCCCATCAGGGTTGGTTTCTAATTTCAGTCCCTTGTGGTCAGAGAAAATGGTTGGTATGATTTCAATTTTCTTGAATTTGTTGAGGCTTGTTTTGTGTCCTATCATGTGGTCTATCTTTGAAAATGTTCCATGTGCATTAGAAAAGAATGTGTATTTAGTTTCTTTGGGATGAAGGGCTCTACATATATCAGTTAAGCCCATTTCATCCAGAATGTTGTTCAATGCCACAATATCTTTCTCGAGTTTTTGTTTGGAAGATCTGTCCATTTTTTGACAATGGGGTGTTAAAATCTCCTACTATAATTGTATTGCTGTCAATCTCTTTCCTGAAGTCCTCTAAGATTTTTTTTTTTTATGTATTTAGGTGCTCCTATGTTGGGTACATATATATTTACGATGTTTATGTCTTCTTGCTGGATTCTTCCCTTGAGTATTATGAAGTGACCTTCTGGGTCTCTCCTTATGGCTCATCTTTTGAAGTCTATTTTGTCTGATATGAGTATTGCTACCCCGGCTTTTTTTTTTTTTTTGCTGTCCATTGGCTTGGAAAATTTGTTCCAGCCCTTCACTTTGAGTCTGTGTAGGTCTTTTGTCCTGAGGTGGGTCTCTTGTAGGCAGCATATGTGTGGGTCATGCTTTCTTATCCATTCAGCTATGCCTTTTGATTGGAGCATTTAATCCATTTACATTTAAGGTTATTACTGATAAATCCTGATTCATTGCCATTTTCATACCTATTTTCCTCTCTCTCTCTCTCCCTTTTTCTTCCTTTCCTTAAAACAGTCCCTTCAGCATCTCTTGAAGAACTGGCTTGGTAGAGGTGTATTCTTTGAGACTTCTTTTGTCTGAGAAGCTCCTTATTTGGCCTTCTATCTTGATTGAAAGCCTTGCTGGGTATGGTAGTCTTGTTTGCAGGCCTTTGGTTCTCATTATTTGGAATATTTCTTGCCATTCTCTTCTAGCTTGGAGCGTTTCCATTGAGAAGTCAGCTGCTAGCCTTATCAGGGCTCCATTGTATGTTACTTCCTTTTATTCCCTTGCTGCCTTTAAGATTCTCTCTTTGCCTTGGGATTTTGCCATTTTAATTATGATGTGTCTTGAAATGGGCCTCTTTGGGTTCCTCTTAATTGGGACTCTCTGTGTTTCCTGGACTTGTGTGACTTCTTCTCTCATCAAATTAGGGCAGTTTTCCATCATTACTTTATCAAATAGGTTTTCTATCCCTTGTTCTTCTTCTTCTCCTTCTGGTATCCCTATTATAACAGATATTATTGCGTTTCATATTGTCTTGCATTTCTCTTAATACCTCTTTATTCTTTTTGAGCCTCTTTTCCTTTTCTTGCTCTTTCTGGGTGTTTTTTTCTACTTGGTCCTCCAACTTGCTAATCTGATCTTCTGCTTCATCGATTCTGCTTTTCATTCCTTCCACTGTGTTCTTCAGTTCAGAAATTGTACTCTTCATTTCCTCTTGGTCCTTGTTGATAGTTTCTATTTCCTTTTTCATGTTGATATAGTTTGCAGTGAGTTCATTGTGGCTTCCCCGTAGTTTCTGGTAGCTCATTGAGAGCTCATGGAGCTTCCTAACAACCATTGTTTTGAACTCAAAATCTGACAGTTGAGCTGCCTCTGTTTCATTTAGCATTCTTTCTGGGGCTTCCTGCTTTCCTTTCATTTGGGTATTATTTCTTTGTCTTCCCATTGTTTTTGTGGTTGTTCTTATTAGCCTTAGCTTCTTAAATTGGTATGTTCTGGCTCCCTAGATTTATGGTGTGAACTTCTGTGGTAGAATACCTGTGATATTCAGTGGTGCTGTCTGCGTCAGGTATGCTGGTGTTCACAGGTTCCACTGTCTTATCTGTTGAAATGCCCCCTCCTTGGGACCATCTCTGTTTTTTTCACAGTTCCAGGGTTGGTTTTTTGTCATTGTTGTTTTGTTTTGTTTTTGTCTTACTCATGGGTATTTAAAAAGAGAAAAGGGGAAAAAATGGAAAGAGAAGAAAGAAAAGAAAAAAGAGGAAGGAAGAAGAGATAAAATTGGAAAGAAAGGAAGAAGGAATAAGGCAAGAAAGAAGATACGTGAAGCAAAGGGCATTGAGGGGTAAAAAAAGATAAAAATAATGAAAAAATAGTAGAAAAAATAAAATTTAAAAAGAGAGAAAAAAGAGAAAAAAAGAAAAAAGCAACAAGAAAAAGGAAAAAAATAAAATTAGAAAAAAACCAACAACTCTTGCTGTTTTCAATCTTGCTGAGCTGGTGTTTCTGGTCTTGCTGGCTGCAATGGCCTAGGGGTGACAATATCATTTTTCTCCCTGTTCAGCGCTCAGCTATCTTTGCACTACTGTCATCAGAGCTAGCCTTGGGCCTCTCCGCCCAGGGCCTCAGGTGTACGTTCTGAGGAAGCGCGTGCCTATGCCAGTTGCACGCGGGTGTCTATGATCTTGCAGCCACCTTCGGTCACACACAGGCACCAGTCCTCGTGCAATCGTCCCCGATGGCGGGCCCAGGCTCATGGCTGTCCCAATGGCGCCGGGAGCTAAAGGCCCCATGAGCTTAGGCAAGCAGCTGAACAGCCATCCGGCGGGCGTGTGCCTGTCCCAATGGCACCAGGAGCCAAAGGTCCCATGGGCACGGGACTCCCACAAGCACAGGCTTGCAGCTGTCCCTTGGGTGCCGGGAGTAAAAGGTCCCGGGAGCTCAGTTGTGTGGCTGTCCCAATGGCGCTGGCCACCAACTATCAGGCCAGCTTTGGTATGCAGTCCTTCCCCGGGATATGTGTGGGTGTTCACACCCCCAGCTTGTCTGCCACTGAGACCCCAACTCCTCTCTGTGAAATTTCAAGCAACTGGGTTTATCCCAGTGCAGCTAAAACTTTGGCAGGAGAGGGAGCGGTTGATCCAGCTCCCTCCCTAATCTTGTGGCGAGCCTGAGGAGCACTGGCATGGGCCTCAGTCCCAACCCTGGTGTCCATGCTGCCCCTTGGGCTCTTATTGTTCTGAAGTACTCTCCTTACCATCTGGTTTTTCAATGTCCACTACAATTTTTGGTCTCCTGATTTCAAATATGCTGTGTTTCTGATGGCTGTTTGCTCTGTTCTGATGTAAATTGGCCAGGATTTTCTCCCGTGTGTAGGGGGAAGTGAAATATGCTCCTTCCTACTGCGCCGCCATCTTCTTATCCTTGGGCAAGTTTCTTAACTTCTCATGTATAACATACAGATAATAGTAGGATGTATTTTATAGAGTTGTTAAGATTATAGAAGGAAATGCAGGTGAAAGTATGTATATCTGATGCCTGGCATGAGGAAAAGACTCAAAATTTATATATATTTTAATATACACATGTATATATATTTAAATATTTATATATACTTTCCAAATATAATATTGTATCAAGTAATATTTCTAAGGGCTTCAATAGTTAAAATGTATTCTTCTTTTATAAGGTTGGATTTATAAGGCCATTTTAGTTGTGGTATGTGATCTTAGAAGGACAGCACAGTATCTTTTATAAAGAAATATTGCTTAATTGTTGCTGTGAGAGGTAACACATTCCAACAAACTCCTTGTCCCTGTGCTGGCACTATTCTCTAGGATGTAATGCTTTCTAGTACCAGAATGGTGAATATAAGTGGCAGTCTCCTGCTTTTTGTGTCTCCTAATAATAGTTGAAAGAGTTGTTTGAAATCGGGTCTTTATAAAGAGAAAAGGTTCATTGAACACAAAATGGAACCTATTCATAGAGATAAATGAACTATGGCTTGATGCCTTTCTGGAGTCCTCAGACAACCGTGGCCTTGGGATATTGATCACTGGTTGGAGTGACTGACCCTGGTCTGGTTAAGATGTACCCTGGATGGCCTGGGAAAGGGTGTACTTACCTGTCAGGTAGAGTTGAGCATCCTGGAGTGGTGAGGACCCAAGAGCTAAGTAGATTATTTGAATGAAGGTCAAGCAGAGGGCGGAAGCTAGATGTGAATCTATGGAAAGAGACAGGGATCCCAGGACAAGTTCAGGTCAGAGAGGTTCCCACAGCCAATGGAGTCACCATCCAGACTGCCAGTTCAGGTAAGAAAGTTTGATGGATAAATGGATGGATGAATGGAGAGATAGATAGATAGATAATAGGTAAGTAATGGATAATATGTAAGTGAAGGAAAATAGGTAAGTGACAGATAATAGCTAACATAAATAATAATTGATAGATAATGCATTAGAAAAAATAATAAATGATAGATTAAAGCTAAATAGGTAGTTAATAAATTGATGCATGGTATATTGGTTTTCTATTACTGCCATTACAAGTTACCACAAACCTAGTGGCTTAAAACAACACAAATTTTTATCTCATAGTTCTATAGGTCAGAAGTCTGGTCAGTGAGGTTGTTTTCTCTGCTTCCAGTTTCATGAGTCCAAAGTCAGAATGTATCCCTTGCTGGAGGCTCTGGGGCTGAATCCCCTTCCAAGGTTATTTTTGGCTGAATTCAGTTCCTTGTGGTTTTAAGACTGAGGTTCCCCGCAAGCAGGGGTGAGTCTAGGAGAGAAAGGAGAACCTTTCTTCTTTCCCCTTCTGCCTCATTTCTTCTTCTTCCTTTTCAGCTTTTAAGGGCTCCTGTGATTACATTGCACCCATCAGAATAATCCTCTGTCTATTTTAAGGATAACTGATTAGAAACTTAATAACTTAATTACATCTGCAAATTCCCCTTATGAAAGTACCTAGATTTGTGCTTGATTGAATTAGCAAGGGATGGAAATCTTGAGGGATATCTTTAGGATTTTGCCTACTATGGATAGATGGATAGATGGATGGATGAATGTATGAATAAATAGATATCTAGACAGGTGGACTATTGATAGATAATAAAAGGATAAATAGGTAGCTAGATAATGGATAGCTAGACAGATTTATGGACAGATGGATAGATAGCATTGATAAGTTATGTATATACCAGTTTATACTAGTTATGCAATTACCAGTGCCACCATGCATAGAGTTTGATTAGACTTCTTATGCAGGAGAGAGTGTGTTGATGTCATCATGATCTGGACCTGTTATTTTCCTTTTTTACTGATCTGTATTTCTGACTCAATTATATAACTGCTTACCACATTATGTGCTGGTCTTGAGACATTCTACAACTGGAGCTGATATCAGAGTTGGGTAGATTTTTGTTTCTGTAAGCAGTTGTTCCATGTTCAATTTCTGCTTATTAATTTTTAATCTACTCAAAACTATTTATTGAGCAACTACTTTTGTTAGGCATTGTGAGACATACTAGTGATCCAAAGTATAAAACATGGTCCTAGCTCTCACAAAACCTACTACAGTCTACTGGAAGAGACTGAAAAGTAAACTGATAATACTGTTTTCAGGCAACAAATGCCATGAGAATGATATATACAAGGTGAAATTTATCAGATGAGGACATGGCCTAGACTCTGGGTCTGGGAAAACTTTGTAAAAAAGCAGCATCTAATCTGAAACCCCAAGAATGTATAGGGATTAGTCATATAAAGAAAACGCTGCCTTGAACATTAAAACCTCATCAACTCTAATTCAGTTGCACTGGTTATTTCTGTTCCTAATTGCTATTGCACAGATCTATGCATATGCTGCACATTTAGGATTTGTTGGTACTTTCAAATGCAAATGTGTTTTGCAAATGTCTCCTGCTTGTACAACTCAGCAAAAGTACTCTGTGGCTTTGGTGATGGTGTGGGCTTTGTAGATTTTAGTTTTAGTTTTTTGCTGTAGGTAGGGAAATGATTCAGTGTTTTTTAGGCAAGAGACTGTTCAGATGACTCTTCTCCATTAACAAGAGGGTCTTGCATTCCATCTTCCATTGCTGTGTTCCCCATGTACAGAGTCTACTGATAAAGTTATACTCATAAGAAAAAAATGATGAAGCAACAGAGGTTTTTGTCTAGTTCTTCTCTGCTTCCTAAATGTGGGGTCACAGTAGATGTGTGTGTGCACATAGAGATGAAGGAATGAGGCAGATAACAGGGATTCAAGCTCTCATTTATTCTCTTTCCTATCCCTCAAACTCTGGTTTTCAATCACTTCTTACCTGACCGCAGGTCCTTCATCAGAGCTCCAATGGTTTCCACAGGAAAGTGGATCCTGAGAAAGAAGCTGAGATAATTACAAACCTTTCCCTTCAGCTACTGTGTGACTTGGTGGGTGATCACAGTGAATGTGAACTTGCATAAACCACTCACCTCTCTGCACCTCCATGTCATTATTCTTAACTCAAGGGAAAGAGTTTACAACATATATAAAGGAGGGAAACATTGCTCTGGTTAAGAACATTCATTTGAGTTTAGTATTATTTAGGTCACAGCTTTACTCTTTACTGATCATGAAGCCTTGGGCACATTACATAAACTCTATGAACTTAGTTTCCTTATCTGTAAAAGGGAGGCAATATTCTACCTTTCAGGACTCAAGGAAACAATACATACAAGTAATTAGCCTAGTGTTTGCTAAAAGCCTTATAGTTTTAGTTAACATTCTGCATAGTTCTGATTCCCTAACACAACCTCTTGCTTTAAAGAATCCCCCATCATGATCTTGTTTCATAGACCATGAAGAAAGGTGAGCTGTGAAACAATGTAAAACAGAACGAGGTGTTAAGAGGAATTAATAACAAGCAAACCTAAGAATGTATTGTAGAGGTTTGAGTTCTGTTCTTATTAGCCCAAGATTAAAATTAAATTTAGATATGTATGCAGTGTTATTTAATTTTGACAATAAATTTAAAAATAGAGAAAAAAAGCACACTTCTAAATTATTTTTGCCACAAAATTTAGACCGTCAAATTTAATTTTCTTTTTCTTTTTTATTTTTTAAACATTTTAATTGTATTTTTTCCATTATCATCTATCCAAATCATTTCTTCATTTCACACCTCCATTTCAGGTGGCCTTTGGAAGTGCTCTCTTTTTCTTTTTTAATTAAAATTTTTTTTTCTGTTGCTACTATGCTCCAGATTTTAAACACCCCAGGTCAGGGCCTCCTGGGCAAGCAGTGGGAACTGCCATACTGTTTTCTACAGTGACTGCACCATTGTACATTTCCATCAGCAGTGCACTAGGATTCCAGTTTCTCCAGGTAGGAGAGCAGGTGGAAGCTGTGAACACCAGGATACCTGCTGGAAGAGGAAACCCACCAACAAAGGAACCACTAACAGATAACAGCAGAAGAAGGTGAAGGAGGGAGTGCAAGCCTCACTAACTCAACCCAGGACCTATCTGGAAATACAAGTAAATAGTGGAAAAATTACCCAGAACAAACAACTGAACAAGAGCAAGAGAGAATCCTTAAAAGCTTGTACACATGGTAGAACCAGCTTCAACACAACCCACCCACACCTGCACAACAGAATACAGGAGGCGGTGAACAGAGCGACCCCCAGTTAACCAGCTGGTGGGAAGGGCCCACCAAAGAAAGACCCAACAACAATAAAAACCCAAAGACATAAACAGAGACAACATAAATGACAGCCCAAGACCAGCAAGCTCAGGAGATCAAGGAGACTGCACCACTGAATCTCACAGGTATTGTACCATAGAAGTTCACACCATAAACATGAAGAGTCAGAACATATCAATTTAAGAAGCAGAGGCTAACAAGAAGAGTCTCACAAACAATGGGAAGACAAAGAAATAATCCCTAAATGAAAGAAAAGGAGGAAGTCTCAGGAAGAATGCTAAATGAGATAGAGGCAAGTAAACTATCAGATACTGAGTTCAAAGCAATGGTTATAAGGAAGCTCAACGAGCTCACAGAGAATTACCAAAAACTACAGGTAAACTACAATTATCTCACTGCAAACTATATCAACATGAAAAAGGAACTAGAAACTATCAACAAGGGCCAAGAGGAAATGAAGAATACGATTTCTGAACTGAAGAACACAGTAGAAGGAATCAAAAGCAGGCTCAATGAAGCAGAGGATCGGATCAGCACGGTGGGAGACAAGGTAGAAAAAAATACCGAGAATGAGTGAGACAAGGAAAAGAGGCTCAGAAAGAATGAAGAGGGGTTAAGGGAAATGCGAGATGACATGAAATGTAATAATATCTGTATAATAGGGATAATGGAAGGAGAAGAAGAAGAGCAAAGGATAGAAAACCAGTTTGAAAAAGTAATGATGGAAAATGTCCCTAATTTAATGAGAGAAAAAGTCACGGAAATCCAGGAAACACAGAGAGTCCCAATCAAGAGGAACCCAAAAAGGCCCACTTCAAGACACATCATAATTAAAATGGCAAAATTCCAAGATAAAGAGAGAATCTTAAAGGCAGCAGGGGAAGAAAAAGTAGCATACAAGGGAGCCTCAATAAGACCAGCAGCTGACATCTCAAAGGAAACGCTCCAAGCCAGAAGCGAATGGCAAGAAATATTCCAAGTAATGAAAACCAGAGGCCTGCAACCAAGATTACTTTATCCAGCAAGGCTCTCAATTAAAATAGAAGGCCAAATAAGGAGCTTCCCAGACAAAAGAAGCCTCAAAGAATATACCTCCTCCAAACCAGCTCTGCAGGAGATGCTAAAAGGTTTGCTTTTAAAAACAGGAAGAAAAACAGTGAAAGACAGAGGAACACAGGCATGAAAAACTGGCAATGAATAAGTGCCTATCAATAATAACCTTAAAGGTAAATGGACTAAATGCCCTAATCAAAAGGCACAGAATAGTGGAATGGATAAGAAAACATGACTCACACATATGCTGCCTCAGAACAAAAGACCTACACAGACTGAAAGTGAAGGGCTAGAAACAAATGTTGCAAACAAATGGACAGGAAAAAAAAAAAAAAAGCCCGTGTAGCAATACTCATACTGGACAAAATAGACTTCAAAAAAAGAACCGTAAAAAGACACCCAGAAGGTCACTTCATGATACTCAAGGGAAGAATCCACCAAGAAGACATAAACATAGTAAATATATATGCACCCAACATAGGAGCACCCAAATACATAAAGAAAATCTTGGAGGCTTCAAGAAAGATATTGACAGCAATACAATTATAGTAGGGGATTTTAATACCCACTGTCAAAAATGGACATATCTTCCAAACAAAATATCAACAAAGATAGTGTGGCATTGAACAACACCCTAGATGAAATGGACTTAACTGATATATATAGAACCCTTCATACCAAAGAAACTAAATACACATTTTTTTCAAATGTACATGGAACATTTTCAAAGATAGACCACATGATAGGACACAAAACAAGCCTCAACAAATTAAAGATAATTGAAATCATGTCAAGCATTTTTTCTGACCACAAGGGACTGAAACTAGATACCAACCACAAAGAAAAAAACCCCAAACACTCAAAATCATGGAGATTGAATAGCATGCTATTAAACAATGAAAGGGTCAAGAATGAGATTAGGGAAGAAATCAAAAAGTTTCTGGACACAAATGAAAATGAACTCACAACAATCCAAAACTTATGGGACATAGCGAAAGCACTCCTGAAAAGGAAGTTCAGAGTAATACATGCCTACCTAAAAAAGATAGAAACATTTCAAATAAGCAACCTAACTCTATGCCTACAAGAACTCGAGGAACAACAACAAAGACAACCCAGAGCAAGTAGAAGGAAGAAAATAACCAAGATCAGAGCAGAATTAAATGATATAGAGACTAAAAGCACAATTCTGAGTATCAATGAATCCAGGAGCTGGTTCTTTGAAAAGATAAACAAAATCAACAAGCCTTTAAGCAGGCTCATCAAGAGAAAAAGAGAGAGGACCCAAATAAACACAATCAGAAATGAAAGAGGAGAGATTACAACTGACACCACAGAAATACAAAGGATTGTAAGAAACTACTATGAAGAACTATATGCCAAGAAATTTGAAAACCTAGGTGAAATGGACAAGTTTCTAGAAAAATATAATCTCCCAAAACTCAATGAGGAAGAAGCAGAAAGCCTG
>PVKU01017801.1:0-10569 GCA_004027475.1 Anoura caudifer
TAATTAGTTTTGCATCAGCTTCTGTACCTCCCGCTTTTGCTACGTAGGGAAGGGTGTCCAGAAAGCAATAAAAGCCCTGCTCAGCCAAGGCTCGGGGCTCAGAATTTGGGGTCTGTACTCCTCTGGGCCCGTGCACGTTAATAAAGGGTAGTGCTCTGCCATCCAACTGCGTGTTGAGTCGTTTCTTTCCGTAACAGGGGAGGAACCCCAAGTTATAGCACGTGCATGGGAGCTTGGAGAAGATTGGCTCCAGAACATGGGGACATACCTGCCCAGACTCATGATGGCAGCCTAGTAAACTTGGAATAATACGGAAATGCTGGCGGGTATAATTGATTGTAGGAGGAGTCAGAAATGGGGGTAAAGAGGAGGTTTGACGCGGGTATTTAAACTGAGACGTGGCAGCCATTGAAGGAGATTCCACGTGGTTTCACCAGAGTGCAGACCCCTGCAGCTTTGGTGAAGAGGGAGAGCCACGTGGCTTTGGCAGAGTGGAGACCCCTTCCCCACAGCTTTGGTAGAAGAGGACCACGCAGTTTTGGGGTGCTCCCTTTGGCTACATGGCCTGGAGCAAGAGAGATTTTGCCTGGAAGAAGGAGGAAAGGACTCTTGCCAGTAGGCCATGAGAAGGTGCCACACGGCCTTGGATTAATTAGAGATCCTGCCTGGATGACAACACAGCTGACGGTGTCAGGAGCCTGGATCCCGGGCGTGTGCTTCTCTTCCTGAGTTACAGTACCCTGAATTAGGGCAGAGGGAGATAGGAAGCACTGTGGGCATCTGTGGGTATCCTAAAGGACTTTGATATTTTAATGAAGATGCTAGGTTGCTACTTTAAGTCTGTATAGCAATAAATAAACATTTCTTTTCCTTTTCACAAATCTCTGGCTTTGAGAGACATCTTTCTATAAGGCAGTGGACATAAACAGATATTTGTTGTTCTATAACAAGAATACAATGTTTTCTTCATATACCCTTCATTACTGTAATCAGAATGCAATTATAACTGCCTATCAGCAGAAAGATGGTGGGCCACTTCATCGTATTTCAGGCAAAAACAAAAATACATTATGTCCAAAGATTTTGGAATTGCCTTGCCATATATTTCACAAGATGTTTAAACAAGATGAAATAGCAGCCACTACATGTTTAAAAGCCACCTTGAACAAAACCACAATAATACATTTTCAGATGAAAACAATATATCTGAACTTATTAAAACTGCTTGCAAAGAAAGTACTTTGTTTGCTGGAACCTGAGGAAGAAGTAACCAAACCAATGTTCTCAGAGTGCAAGCATTTATTGCATGATAGCTACTGAAAAGATGCTCACATTATTCTACTTCAGGAAGATGCAGACACAGTGTACAGGAAATGGAACTGAAATGCAGGTGGAAAAACTAAGACGATTGCTTTCTTGAAAGCCACATTTTTAGAACCGCAGTTTAAGGACACATCTTATTCATGTGACTGTGTAAAACCGGCAACTGCAGGCAAAACACAAATATGTTAGGAATAAAAATGTAAGTGAGGACAATACTTTCAGAACAGATTTAGAAAATATTTTCTTCAATGAGCACTAGAAGCTTCCATTTGAGGGATTGCTTCAACCACACTGCACCATCATCGGCAACCAAAATGGAGATCAACTTTGCTTTAATTGGTTCCTGTTAAAGAGAAAGGAAAGTTTAATAATTTTGTGGCAGCAGCAACAAGAGCAGTATCCCATAACAGCAGCACTGACTGAACATTATCTGCTCCTCTGCCCTCTGTAGGTGAAAGTGTGGAGGAGGAAGAAATTTCCCTCTATCCTCCTACGTTCTTTCAGCTTATCTAATAGTCAACATGAAACAGATTAACAAGAGAAAAATAACCAAATTTAATTACACATGTATGTACAGGAACCCCACATACATGAGCGTTTCAGGGATGAAAAGTAAAATGTGGATATATGGCATCCTGAGCTAAGGATGAGGTAAGATGCCCTGAGGCTTCAGAGGGGAGGAGGGTCACTTGAAAAGATAGGTAAGAAGAGCAGATGTTTGGTAATGAGAAATTTGCCCTGATCATAAAAAGTCATGTGTGGTGATAACTCTTATTATGGGCAAGGCCCTTAATGTAAATTCTTTAAGGGAGAGGTGAAAGTTTCTCTGAGCCCACAGGGTCTCACTTGATTGCCTTCAGCTCAAAATAAGCCACATGCCAAAGTAGCACATCTTGGGGAGGCCTGTTCTGAGCACCTTCAAAAGAGAACATCTATTTATGTGATAGACAACACTATTGCTTATTTCCAGGTATATTCTCTATGCATAAGTATAAAGCATTATACTCCTTCTGACCTTAAAGTTAGGCACAGCTATCTGACTACTTTGGGCTCACGAAACGTAAGTGAAAGTAACTGAATACCTGGACCATAGCATTTTGCGGCCAGTGGTAAACACTCCAGTCGTCTCTTTCTCTGCTGCAGTGAATGAACCCTGAGCCTCATTTTAAGAGGTGGGCATAATAAAATGGGGGAGTCCCCATCAGTCTGCCAGCCCCTGATGGATACATAGCACAAACAAAAAAACAAATCTTTGTTTTTTTAAAGCTACAGGGATTTTAGGGCTTGTTTCCCAACATAACCTAGCTTATCCAAACTGGTATAATTTACTCATAGTGTTGTAATATGGAGTATGACCCCAGAAACTACTAGCTTATATCAATGAGAAATGAATATTCCTGAAGGGAATGTCAAACTTTAAAAATGTGAATATATTTGCCCTGGCTGGTGTAGCTCAGTGGATTGAGCGTGGGCCTGTGAACAAAGAGATTGCAGTTCGATTCCCAGTCAGGGCACATGCCTGGGTTGCAGGCCAGTTCCCGGGAAGGGACGCACAAGAGGCAACCATACATTGATATTTCTCTCCCTCTCTCCCTCTTTCCTTCCCTTCCTCTCTAAAGATAAAGAAATAAAATGTTTTTTTAAATGTGAATATTAATATTTTAATAGTAAAGTTGTAATAATAGTTTTAAAATTAATATCTAATTTTAATATTTCATGTTGATTCTGATATCTTAGAAGTTTATTATAAGATGCTGATATTCTGCTTCAGCCAAATATTGATTTTTTTAAAAGATTTTATTTATTTACTTTTAGACAGAGGGGGAGGGAAGGAGAAAGAGAGGGAGAGAAGCATCAACGTGACCTGGCCCACAACCCAGGCATGTGCCCTGACTGGGAATCGAACCAGCAACCCTTTGGTTTATAGGCTGGTGCTCAATCCACTGAGCTACACCAGCCAGGGTTGATTTTTAACATATAGCTATTTTGCATTGAGCCAAAATCTATATTTGTTGCCCATCTAAAAAATTTCTAAATGAAAATATGAATAAAAGCTTGGTTATGTGACCTTTACTTAAAATTGTTACTTGAGGCCTAGCTGATGTAGTTCAGTGGACTGAGTGCCAGCCTGCGAGCCAGAAGGTTGCAGGTTCGATTCCTAGTCAGGGCACATGTCTGAGTTGCAGGCCAGGTCCCCAGTTGGAGGTGCTGTAGAGGCAACCACATTGATGTTTTTCACCCTCTCTTTCTCTCTCCCTTCCCCTCTCTAAAGGCAAATAAACAAAATCCTTTTTTAAAAAATAGTTACTTGAGAAAGAATACCTTGATCTTATGGAATTCAGGCATGTTTTTTTGCTGCCATCTTGCATCCTCTATCTTGTCTCTTCTGCTGCCACCAGCTGGCTTTCACTACTGATAAATTCCAGAAACCAGAGGGATTCAATTCAACGTTCTGTTTTGACTGCTGGGTCCCTGATGAGAACACCAAGTCAGATGATAAGTAGATTTTTAGGTTTGGAACAGAAAAACCCAATCAACTTATTTCCTACATACTTTGGGTAAGCAGAGAGCCATAGCATCTGGTACTTGTCCCAGCAAGTAGACCAGGTAAGGATTCAGGCTAACAAAAGAGAAGACATTTCAATTCTTAAGTGAATATTTTCCTCCCAGGAGAAAATAGTATTAAAAACAATGGGAATTATATAAGAACAAAGATCAGTTTAAATACAATAGTGTACCAATAGTCTTCATGTAGTTTTAGGCTTTAATAACTTCAGAAGTACAAATTCTACAAACATACAAGACATCATTGGAAAGTAAAATTATTTAAATTTCTTTCATGCTTATTTGATCTTAGAAATTTTTGAACAGTAAACATATGTCAATTTTTATTTCATTCAATGTTTAACATCCTTAATAAGGGGGACTAAATATTTAAAATTTAAAATTATTCAAAATTCACCCTGGCTGGCGTGGCTCAGTGGATTGAGTGCCAGCCTGTGAACCAAAGGGTCACCAGTTGGATTCCCAGCCAGGGCACATGCCTGGGTTGCAGACCAGGTCCCCAGGAGGGGGGCCTGCGAGAGGCAACCACACATTGATGTTTCTCTCCCTCTCTCTCCTTCCCTTTCCCTCTGTCTAAAAGTAAATAAAATTCTTAAAAAATAAAGTAAAATAAAATGAAATTATTAAAAATTCTCCCTGACTGTTGTGGCTTAGTGGGTTGTGCGTCATCCCGCAAACCAAAGGTTGCCGGTTTGATTCCCGGTCAGAACACATGCCTGGGTCCTCGGTTGGGGAACTGTGAGAGGCAACACATAGATGTTTCTCCCACACATCAATGTTTCTCTCCCTCTCTTTTTCCCTCCCTTCCCCTCTCTTTAAAATAAATAAATAAAATTTTTAAAAATGTAATTATTCAAAATTTACAAAATGACTAAGTATAGTCATATAATTTAAGTAAACATAATTTAAGTAAACATTCAGGTGATGCTTTTTGTAAGGATTTACAATTTATACTTCTGAAATTATCAAAGCCTAAAACTGCACTAAGACTTTTGGGATACCTGTACGTGGAAAACTGTGGAGTCATAGGATGCTTGAATATAAACTCTTATAATTTATGCCAAGCTATGTTCAAAATAAATTGGAACATTTTATAATAACACATATATACACATATACAAGAAGTATGTCATAAGGGTTCTTGAAGCTAGTGTTATGGTGCTAAATTATTAAAACTCTAGGAAAAATATGGAAAGTGAAGCAAACTAGTAGCAATACCTGTAATACGGGTCTCTAGTATTACACTTTTATTTTTACTTTAGAGGGTGTTTTGGAAATGCAGTTTTATTTGGGATACTTGTTCTTAAGATAGTATTATGTTCTCTATTTGGATATTAGTATTTTTGTTGATGATGCTTTTCCAGAAAAGTTAAAACAAATAACTTCTAAAGACTTGAACATTAAAATAATGCAGAAAAACAATCCATAAATATTAGTTTTCCTTCTTATTGGGGACCATCTAGTTCCGTGGTTTTCAGTCTTGGCTGCACAGTAGAATGACACAAGGAGTTTTAAAAAAATACTAGTGCTTGGGGAGAAAAAATACTAATGTGTGGGTTCCATGCTTCTATTTTAATTCAATTGCTCTAGGCTACAAAATTTTAGAAGGAAATTTTAAAATTCCCCCTAGTGATCCTAACGTACAGCCAAGGTTAAGACCCACTACTCCAAGTCAACATATGATCAGGTATATGTCAACATAAAAATATATTAAGATGTTCAGAGCTCCATTTTTTTTTACCATAACACCAATCTTAAATTTTGTAATAGGAGAGGTCGAGAAAAGACCTTAATTTGATTGACAACATGAAATCCCCGCCCCCTGCTCCCCCCCCCCCCCCCCCCCCCCCCCCCCCCCGCCCCGTCAGGGAGGAAAATTTTTTCCTCTTCTCTTCTAGACTTCTCTGGCTGGCTAAGAATTAAATTGACCTGAGACAGAACAATAGGAGTAAAAACAACCAAAGATTAATAACCAGCAGACCCAAGAAAACTAAGTCCCCAAAACAGCTGGAGCCACCACCTTAAACACCACGTCCAGCTGAAAACAAAAGATGTTGGACATGAAGAGGAGGCCAGTTATGGAAGGCACAGTAATTACGCAGATTTAAGTCTTTGCCTTCTCCACTGATAAGAGTTTCTAGAGATGTATTCATCCTACTCTTCCTGGCACAGAGAGCAAGATGCTTTTGCAAATGAAGATGCCCTTTATAAATGTAAATGTCTCTTACAAAAGGGTAATTCTACTTGGTGTTCAGAGCTCCTCTTATTTCTGTTTATTTTTTAATAGTTTAAAAGTCATATGCCAAAAAAATCGTATTTTGGAGTCGCAAATTCTGCTCCCCTACAGTTCTAAAATACAGGGTTGGGCAAAAGTAGTTTACAGTTGTGACTGCGCGAAAGTTTATTCTTTCATTACTTATTAATTATTGTATTATTTTCCATACGAACAACTGTAAAATAAGCAAAATAAGGCAGACACGAAAAGAGTATCTATTGTATGATGCTATCCACATAAAGAAGGGGGGATTGACCAGGAGGGAAATTAATGACATGGAAATTTTCTTTATTTTGACTACACAGATAGGTATTATGGAAATGAACGGTTGAGATCTGTATTATGATTTCGCTATATGTAAATTACACTTCAATAAAAATAAATTAACTTAAACCTGGATACCTATTACAACGTATGGGAGTTGCAGACACTTATCTTCACTAGATTGTAAAAGGAACAGCAAATTCCCAACCAGAACCGAAGAGAATGGAGAGCAGACAGCAGGGAGGGACAAAGCCTAAGAAATCGCTAGAGGGCTGGCAGCTGCCGACCTGGTGCTGGAACGACAACGAATCAGTGTCCCACAAAAATAAGCCCCCGCCTCCCGTTCCGGCGCCTACACGTCCGTCTGTGTTAACCGGAAACTTCCGGTGGGAAACGGCACAACCACGAGAAAGGAGCCGATAACAGGTTTGTTCCTGCGCAGATGGTGTGATTGTAGGCACCGGGCGGTCGGCTCGCACGGCTCGCCGGGAGGAGGACGCCGTGGCTCCCCTTTCTTCCGCTGCCTCCGCTGCTACCATGATTCCGGTGTCGCTGGTGGTAGTGGTGGTGGGCGGTTGGACTGCCGTCTACCTGACCGACTTGGTGCTGAAGGTGAGGGCGACGGGTTGACGGCCAAAGCCCCGCCGTACCCAGGGCCGGAGCTCAAGGCCGGAGGCCATTTCTCTTCTACCTCGTGCCTTCCGGGCTGGAAGCCGTGCGGCCGGTGTCCACGTGCGGCCGTCCGCGTGGCGCGCGGGCCCTTGGAGTAATTTTGGCAGGCCGCGGGAGGGGTGTGGCGGTCTGTGCAGGAGCCACAGTCGCATTGCGGGGCGGTGCACGCTCCGTAGCCTTCGGGTCTAGCCCGGGAGGCCACGGTAGTGGTCTTGAGAGGGACTGGGCCCTGCTATAATCCGCGACGGTGCCCCAGGGAGGAAAATAAAATGTCCGCCTAGGAAGGGTATTGTTGTCCCTTCATTGTCTCTAAGGCCACGACTCTGTAGAGACTCTGGCATTGAAATGAATCTAAATCAAGTTGTAATTTGGATCAGTGGTCTCAAACTTTAAAGTACACATGACCATATGGGGTTCCGGTTAAAATGTACCTTCTGTGATTCATCGGGCCAGGGGCGGAGCCTAAGATACAATGTTCCTAACCAGTTCCTAAGTGCTCCCAATGCTGTTCGCTTATCTACAGCGCGTACTAAAAAATAGTAAATATTTAGTAACAAAGACTTGGATAACTTGTTTCTGAGTTCTCGAACTCTAACTTGCACCCTGCGCTCCTTTTCCACATTAACTCCCCACACCCACACCCACACTCTGGGTGCACAATACACTCTGCAGTTATTTGAGAAGGGTAGAAAAAACTATGAATGTTTGACCACATGCTTCATGCAACCTTTTGGAATTGAATATTGGAGGGTGAGGGTAACTGTGGAGTAAATTCATACACATTCTCAAATGTTTAATAAAAATTTCAATTATGAGTAGTAGAACCATGTTACGAATATTTGCTTTAAATACTTTAATTTGTGTGTTTTGGGATTAATAGTAAAATGAAATGATCTTTGTGCTTCCTTGTTGCATTTGAACTTGGAAAGTAAGGATACACAGGGGAGTCCTTAGAGCAAGGGCTGGCCTTTTCCCACTTCCTAGTGGATGTGACATTGGGAAAATTACTGTCTTGTGCCTCAGTTTCTTCATCTTTAATATAGGGGTAATAATAGCAAGGATTTCCTGATATTGGTAGAGAAGATTACATTAGTTCATCCATATAAAGCCTTGCTGTTCAACCTGAGGTTCAAGGACTAGCAGCACTTGCATCATCTGGAAGCTTCTCAGAAATGTAGAATCTCAGTCCTCATTCCTGGACTACAGAATCAGAATCCTGGATCTTCACAAGATTCCCCACGTGCTTCCTCTACACTTGGCATAGTGCTTAGCATGTCATAAGCAACACAGGCCACTGCTTTAAACAGTGATTTTGTTTAGGAAACACAAAGCCACATGATTTCTTCATGTTGCATGTGTGACAAAAGTCCAGAATAAAAAGAGTTTTTTTAAACATCCATAGTCTCTAGTCAAGTGTGTGTGGTGATTAGGATGGCACTTTAGTTTCAGTAACAGCCCCTGTCTCCCTAAGATAGCGGTATTACTTGAGTGAAAAACCTAAAACTCATTCAGTCTGCCTGGGGAATGCAGAAACATCAGAGTTCTCAGAGCCTGCACCTTCCCCTCCTCTGTTTCCTACATGGTCTGCTGTTCTACTCTTGGTTCTTATACTCCAGGGGTGTCAAACTCATTTTCACGGGGGGCCACATCAGCCTTGCGTTTGCTTTCCAAGGGCTGAATGTAATTTCAGCTCCTTAACAGTTAAGGAGTAGTTACAATTACACAGTCCTAAAATTATTTAGCTGATGTGGCCCCTGGTGAAAATGAGTTTGACACCCCTGTTCTAGGATTTCCTCAGTAGACATCTGCTGAATGGATTTGTCACTCATTTTCCAAGTCTTAGAAACCAAGCAGGTTTCAAAAACTTCACCTGAAGTTTGAGAGCAGAGAACATTACAGGTCCAAAGGCAAACAGATACCTATATTGACTCAAGTCATTTTTTAGGACTGATAGGGGTGAAATATTCTTCTAGAGATGGATAAGTTTCTCAAATGGATGGACATTAATATGACAAAATACTTATTGTACTTTCTGTAACTGAGGTAATAGGGGTCAGTGTATATTAAACAACCTTAACATTATTCGAAATTTTTACCCAAGGACTTCAAACTTCCCTTAAGATAAAACTCTTGTGAGGCTGTATATAAGCACTATCCCCCCAGCCCTGAAGAATGTAAGAGAAGTCACTGAGACTAAGATGGCTTTGGATGAGTCTTGTACTTTTACATGATTTAAGTCGGCCTAATTTCTTAGGGTTGTTGCTCAGAAAAGAATAGAAAGCACTGATTCCAACCAACCTGTCCCCTCTTTTGAATTGGTTTGTGTCTTTTAAAATTATAACACGAGACCTTTTTCTATGGTAACAAGGCTTTTAGACCTCTCCGTCCAATGTGGTATCCACTAACTTCATGTGGCCATCAAGTATTTGGAATAGGGCTAGTCTGAATTGAGATGGGCTGTAAGTATAAAGTTTATACTGGATTTCAAAGACTTAGTGCATAAATAAATCGATAGAATTGTAAATTTTATTTCATTAAATTTATTGGGCTGACATTGGTTAATAAGACTATATAGGTTTTAAGTGTAGATTTCTGATACATGATCTGTAGATTGCACTGTGTGCCCACCACTCAAAGTCAAATCATCTTCCATCACCATATATTTGGTCCCTTACAGTTTACTGCTCCCCCACCCCCTTCCCTCCAGTAACCACCACACTGTTGTCTGTGTCTGTGAGTTTCAGTTTTATATCCCACTTATGAGTGAAATCATATGGTTCTTAGCTTTCTTTGCCTGAGTTACTTCACTTAGCATAATATTCTCAAGATCCATCCATGTTTGTGCAAAAGGCAGTATTTCATCTTTTCTTGTGGCTGAGTAGTATCTCATAGTACACGAGGTCTCTCTGGGAAAAGTCCAGCCATTGCTAATGTAATGAGAACAGCGCGTGACATCCATGTAAGCTGATAGCCAAGGAGAGCGAACTAGAATGTGCATGTGTGAACAGTGAGGACTTCACTGTGCTAGTCAGTGGGGGCTGTAGACCCTGTTGAGTGAGCATGGGCACTGTGTAGCCATCACATTCAAAATGACTGAGTGAGCAGAGCAATGAATCTGCATCAAATGTTGCATTAAGCTTTAACGTTCCTCTGTAGAAACTATTCATATGATTTGAATCATACATGGCGACATGTGGAAGGCCACAGCTGTGGGTAACTGGCAATTGGCAGTTTCATCACGAGAATGAGCAAACTCATTCATCATGTCTCATGCAGAGTGTTTTGGTGAAACACCAAATCCCCTGGGTGAGTCAGGCCCCTTACAGCCCAGACTTGGTGCCCTGCAACTTCTGGCCTTTCCCAAAACTAAAATCACCTTTGAAAGGGAAGAGATTTCAGATCTTAGATGAGATTCAGGAAAATATGATGGGGCGGCTGATGGTGATGGGAGAACTGTGAGGTCCCAAGGT
>PVKU01017802.1:0-10570 GCA_004027475.1 Anoura caudifer
TGGCGTGTTTAAGAAGCCACAGGAGACCAGCCTGGCTGGAGTGCAGCTATGGAGAGAGCAGTGCCGCTCTGGAAGGAGAGCAGGACCCAGATCGCCAGGGCCCTACAGGCCACGTGGTGAAAATGTCATAGTAAACATGGCCATACCCTCACCTCCTCCAACACACACACACTTGTTTCTAAAAAGAGCTTTATTAAACATCGCTGACATATAAAAGTTGCATATACTTAAGATACAGAACTTAATGTTTTGATATATGTATACACTGTGTCAAAATCATTATAATCAACCTAATCAACATGCATCACCTGCATAGAGCTACCACCTCTTGGGCTGGTGGTGCACCCAAGCTGGGGCATGATCACTGGCCAGGACAGTGCCAGAGAGTGGGGGGATTCTGGTGGCACCTGGAGCTGGGCAAAGAAGAGGGCTGCAACTGACCGTGCCTGAGATAGAAATGACTTGCCAGAGTGTGGAAAGCTGGGCAGTGGCTAGGAGTGGCAGCAGTGCCCACAGAGACTTTTTTCAAAAGGGGAACTGAGGCGTGCTGGGTTGGTGTGCAGGCGTGTGTGCACACACTGCTGCCTGTCCAACAAGGAGGGAGGATTGTGGGAGTGATTTGTTCCCACTCAGTGCACCTGGCAGACTGATCAAAGGGATGCAAAGGAGGTGGTTTCTGGGAGGCAGCCAGGCGCAAGGGCACACAATGCAGACTGCAGGTTGCAGTGTGCTTGAGGGCAGCGGGCTGGAGACTGTATGCCTGCGATTACCGCAGGCCAGACTGAGCCCCCTTCCTTGGTGGAACCACCCAAAAGGGAAAATTAAGCCCAATCCCCCCACACACACAGCTGGGCAGGCTTAATGACCAGCAGGGGGCTTCCCCCACCCATTCTGAATTTCCCACAGGGAGACAAAGTACACTGGGTCCTGGGGTCCTATTTCACTGAGGCCATCAAAACAGGAAATTAAGAAAGGGTACAAAAGGGGGGATTAAGGGCTGTGCCCAGACTTGGCTCGTGCACACACAGCTGCAGACTATGCCAAGCAGGAGGGAGCTGACACTAACACAGATTCCCCCTGCCCCATGTGAAACAGCTATTTAAGCAGAAACTTTATCTTATTGGAAATAAACTGGGACAGACTAAGATGGGAGGACTGGTGAAGGAGGAATGCACCCACAATTTTCCCAGAAAACTAAACAGTGCCTCCCAGGTGAGACACAGAGACCTCACCTTCTCCATCATGAGAAGCACCCTCTAGAGGCCAGGGAAGGAAATGCAGGCAGTGTTGCCAGAAGCTGGAGGACCCACCCCAGACTTGGGGCTGAGAGAAAACCAGAGACGGATCCAGAAAGAAGTCAGAAGGCAAACACCAACAGCTGAGACAAACTTCACCTTGCTCTTCATCAGAATTTGCATGTTTTCTTATTTCTTTTTTCTTGGTTTTGTTTTGTTTTTTTTTTTGGGGGGGGGTGGTTCTCCCTTTCATATAGCATTTTTTTCTTCTTTCACTTCACTTGTATTTCAAATGACTCTCTATTCTTGGTCTTTTTATTCAGATTATATATATTTTTCACATTATTCTTATTCCAAAGCCCACACAGCACCCTTCCCTGGTCTTAATCCATTTTGCCATCTTCCTGACCTTTCCTACTGTTGTTGTAAACTTTACCTTCTCTCACACTATGCCATATTCCTATCCCTTAGTCTCACTATTTCTACTCCACCTGACCTCACAGAGGTGCTCCTCTTTCTTAGGTCAGCTCATATTCTTTCTCCCCTCTTAAAAGAGTCTTATTTCCTTTCCACTTTTATAGAGTGGCTAGTTAGGTGAAATACCACAGCTACTGCTGTACTTCAACAGAATTCCTATTCACTCACCATTTGTTTATACTTTGAATCCCAGAGGATACTCTCTCTGTCTTACTCCATTTTGCCTTCCCCCTCCCCCAATCAGTTGAGTGCAAAATTTTATTTCATTTTTTTCCTTTCCCCTCTCTCAGCCTGGGCTGTACTCCTTACTCTTATTAGTTTGCTTCCCCCAACCTCTCAAAAACATTTTTCTCTGCTGTAGACATCTCATATTCACTTTTCTCTTTTATACAATACTCTCATTCCTGTACCACCTTTATTAAACTTCATTCAGCTGTTGTTGCTATCGACCCTGCTGTGGTTTTTCTGCACTTTTGCTCCCATTAGGCCAACACCTCTTTCATTTTACTTCAAACCTCATAGTATACTCTTCCCTTTTCTTACCCCATATTTCCCATCACCCTTCCATGTTTTACTTATGTTTTGAATTTGTTTCTCTCTCTTTCTTCACCTCAGTTCTATCCCTACTCTTATGAAGTCTCCTCCCTCTTCCTATCCAAAAATATTTTCCCCTCCTGTATCACATCTCATATTCCCTTTGTCATATTTTATAATATTCTTAATCTCTCTTCACCTTTATTAATCTTTGCTCAAATGTGGTTGAGATTGCTGATGTGGTAGGGGGGTTATTTTTGCTGGCATAGGTTTGGTTGTCTGGTAATACCACTTCATTAACCAACACCTGTACAACAGCATACAAGACAAGGTAGGAGTTGTAACTACCAGTAAGCCTGCTGAAGGGGAGAACCTACCACCAAAGAAACCACCAACAAGTAAAGCCATATAGTACAACAAGGCAGCACACACAAATGGAAGAAAGGACAACCATAGAGCATCCAGACAAGGAGATCAAAGAACTGTACCTGAGTCCCACAAAACTCCTACCACAGAAGCCTACCCCACAAAGACAGATGGCAAAGCTGAGCACCCTGAGATACAAAAACAAACAAAAAGAGTCACCTAAAATCAGGAGACAATGAAAGAACCCCCAATCGAAAGGAATGGAAGAATCCACAGTAAAAAAGCTAAATGAAATTGAAGCAAGCAATCTATCAAACATAGGATTAAAAAAAAATGGTTATAAAGATGCTCAAGGAATTGACAGAGAACTACAATAGCATGAAAAAGGAAATAGAAACCATAAACAAGAACCAGGAAAAAAATGAACACAGTATCTGAAATAAAAATATACACTAGAAGGAATTACAAGCAGGTTGGATGCAGCAGAGCAACGAATCAGCAAACTGGAAGACAGGGTAGAAAGAAATACTCAGGTAGAGTAACAAAACAAAGAGAAACTCTAAAAGGAGGAGGACAGTTTAAGGAAACTTCAACATTAAACATAACAATAGTCACATCATAGGAATATCAGAAGGAGAAGAAAAGGGAACAAGGGATAGAAAACCTGTTCCAAAAAATAAAGAGAGAAAACTACCCTAACTTGGAGAGGGGAAAAGCCATGCAAGTTCAGCAAGCAAAGAGGGTCCCAATCAAGATGAACCCAAAGAGGCCCACTCCAAGACACATCATAATTAAAATGCCAAATTTTAAACACAAAGAGAGAATCTTAAAGGCAGCAACAAGAAACAGATAGTAACATATAAGGGAGCTCTGATAAGGCTAGCAGCTGATTTCTCCACAAAAAAAAAAAAAAAAAAAAAAAAAAAAAAAAAAAAAAAAAAAAAAAAAAAAAAAAAAAAAAAAAAAAAAAAAAAAAAAAAAAAAAAAAAAAAAAAAAAAAAAAAAAAAAAAAAAAAAAAAAAAAAAAAAAAAAAAAAAAAAAAAAAAAAAAAAAAAAAAAAAAAAAAAAAAAAAAAAAAAAGCCACAAAGAAATGGCAAGAAATATTCCAAGTAATGATAGGCAAAGGCCTATAACCAAGGCTACTCTATCCAGCAATGCTGTCATTTAAAACGGAAGGCGAAATAAGGAGTTTCCCAGACAAAAGGTTAAAATAGTACACCTCCACCATACCAGCACTGCAATACATACTAAAGAGAATGCTTTAAGAAGATGAAGGAATACAGTGAGAGAAAGAGAGGAACACAGTACAGAGAGGAAAAATAGCAATAAGTACCTATCAATAATAACCCTATATTTAAATGGATAAATGCTGCAATCAAAAGATACAGGGTAGCTGAATGGATAAGAACACATGACCTGCATACATGCTGTCTACAAAAGACCCATCTCAGAACAAAAGACCTACACAGACTGAAAGTGAAGGGTTGGAAACAAATATTCAAGCAAATGGACAGGAAAAAAAACCTAGAATAGCAATACTTAGACAAAATAGATTTCAAAACAAAGCCTATAAAAAGAGACAAAGAAGGTCACTTCAGAATTCTGAAGGGAAGAATCCATGAGGAAGCTATAAACATTGAAAACATATATGCACCCACCATAGGAGCAATCCAAATATACAAGGGAAATCTTGGAGAACATCAAAAAAGGTATCAACAGCAACATACTTAGAGTAGGGGATTTTAACACCCCACTGTCAAAAATGGACACATCTTTTAAACAAATAATCAACAAGGACACTAAAGCACTGAACGACACACTAGATCAAATGGGCTCAACTGACATATACAGAAACTTTCACTCCAAAGAAGCAAAATACAGATTCTTTTCAAATGTACATGGAATATTTTCAAAGACAGTCCACATGATACGACACAAAACAAGTCTCAACAAATTCAAGAAAACTGAAATCATATCAAGCATTTTCTTGGATCACAATGGTGTGAAACTAGAAACCAGTCTCAAGGAAAAATCTCGAAAACACTCAAATTCATGGAGACTGAATGACCTGTTAATAAACAATGAATAGGTAAACAATGAGGTCAAGGAAGAAATCAAAAAGTTTCTGGAAACAAATGAAAATGAACACACCACAACAAAAAACCTGTGAGACACAGCGAAGGCAGCCCAGAGAGGGATGTTCATAGCAATATAGGCATACCTAAAAAATACAGAAAAATTTCAAATAAACAACCTAACCCTGCATCTAGAAAAACTAGAAAAACAATAACAAAGCCCAGAGCCAGTATAAAGAAGGAAATAAAATCAATACAGAATTAAATGACCTAAGACTAAAAGAACAATTCAGAGAAACAATAAATACAGGAATTGGTTCTTCGAAAAGATAAACAAAATTGACAAGGCTTTAACCAGACACATGAAGAAAAAGGAGAGGACCCAAATATATAAAATCAGAAACAAAAAGAGGCAAAATTACAACCAATGCCACAGAAATAAAAGTGACTGTAAGAAATTACTATGAACAACTATATGCCAAAAAATTTGAAAACCTGGGTGAAATGGACAAATATCTAGAAACATATAATCCTCTAAAACTTAGTCAAGAAGCAGCAGAAAGCCTGAATAGACTAGTAACAGCTAGTGACATTGAAGCAGTAATCAAAACACTCCTGGTACATAAAAGCCTTGGGCCAGATGGCTTCACAGAAGAATTTTACCAAACATTTAGGGAAGAGCTAACTCCAATGTCTCTCAAACTATTCCAAAAATCCAAGAAGAGGAAAGACTCCCAAACTCTTTTTATGAAACCAAAATTATACTACTTACAAAACCAGATCAACACACAACAAAGAAAGAAAACTACAGGCCAACATTGCTGTTAAACATAGATGTTAAAATTCTCAACAAATATTGGAAAACTGGATCCAGAAATACTTTAAGATCATACACCATGATCAAGTGGAACTCATCCCAGGGATGCAAGGATGGTACAATACACGCAAATCTATAAATGCAATACACCACATAAACAATACAAAAACCAAAAATCACATGATCGTATCAATAGACGTGGGAAAAGCATTTGATAAAGTACAGCACTCAACTACAACAAAAACACTCAGCTAAGTGGGAACAGCGGGAGCATACCTAAGCATAATAAAAGCCACATACGAGAAACCTACAGCCAACATCATATTCAACAGGCAAAAACTAAAAGCTTTCCCCTTAAGATTAGGCACAAGACAAGAATGTCCACTTTCAACAATTCTATTCAACACAGTATTGGTAGTCCTAGCCATAGCGATCAGACAAGAAAAATAAAAGGCATCCAACTTGGAAAGGAGGAAGTAAAGCTATCACTATCTGTAGATGACATGATATTGTATAGAAAACCCTATAGACTCCATCAAAAAACTACTCGACCTAATAAATGAATTTGACAAAACAGTGGGGTAAAAAGTCAACATTCAGACATCGAAGGCATTTCAGTACACCAACAATGAAATATTGGAAACAGAAATTAAGGAGGGAAATCCCATTTATGAGAGCAACAAGAAAAATAAAATACTAAGGCATAAACTTAACCACAGAGGTAAAAGACCTGTACTCAAAAAATTACACAACACTGAAAAAAGAAATGAAGAAAAACACAAATAAATGGAAGCACATACTGTGTTGACTGATTGGAAGAAATAACATCATCAAAATGTTCATACTATCCAAAGCAATCTACACATTCAACACAATCCCTATCAAAACATCACTGACATATTTCACAGATATAAAGCAAATACTTCAAAAATTTATATAGAACCATAAACAATCCCAAGCCCCAGAAATTTTGAGAAAGAAGAACAAAATAGGAGGGATCACAATAGCTGATATCAAACTATATTACCAGGTCACTGCTATCAAAATAGTCTGGTACTCATGTAAGAACAGACACAAAGACTAATGGAACAGAATAGAGAGCCCAGAAATAAAGCCATGTCAGTACAGTCAGTTAATATTTGACAAAGGGGGCAGGAACATAAAATGGAGTAAAAATAGCCTCTTCAATAAATGGTGGTGGGAGATCTAGAAAAATACATGCAAAAAAATGAAACTAGACCAACTTACACCATACACAAAAATAAAGTTAAGATGGTTATAAGACTTAAATATAAGGCATGACATCAGAAAAATCCTAGAGAAAAATATAGGCAGGAAAATTTCAGATATCCCACACAGCAGTATTTTCACCAGTATGTCCCCTAGAGCAAAGGACATAAAGGAAAGAACAAACAAATGGGACCACATCAAACTAAAAAGCTTCTGCTTCGGCACAGATAAAGAAAACATCAGCAAAATGGAAAGGGAACCAACCATATGGGAAAAATATTTGCTAATGATACCTGGAATGGGGTTTGATCTCCAAAATATATAAAGAACTAACACAACTCCACACCAGGAAAACAAGCAATCCAATTAAAAAAATGGGCAAAGGACCTGAACAGACCCTTCTCCAAGGAGCACATACAGAGGGCTCAGAGACACAAGAAAAAATGCTCAACATCATTAGTCATTAGACAAATGCAAATTAAAACCACAATGAGATACCACTTCACACTGGTCAGAATGGCCATCATTAATAAACAAACAAACAACTAGTGCTGGAGAAGTTGTGGAGAAAAGGGAACCCCAGTACACTGTTGGTGGGAATGCAAACTGGTGCAGCCACTGTGAAAAACAGTAATGAATTTACTCAAAATACTAAAGATGAAACTGCCTTTCGATCCAACGATCTCACTGCTACGACTATACCTAAGAATACTGAAACACCAATTCAAAAGAACCTCTGCACCCCAACGTTCATAGCAGCATTATTTATAATAGCCAAGTGCTGGAAACAGCCTAAGTGCCCATCAGTAAATGAGTGGATCAAAAACTGTGGTACATTTACACAATGGAATACTAGGCAGCAGAAAGAAAGAAGGAACTCCTACCTTTCACAACAACATGGATGGAACTGGAAAGCATTATGATAAGTGAAATAAGCCAGGTGGTAAGAGACTAATACAATATGACCTCACCTGTAAGTGAAACCTAATCAACAAAACAAACAAATGAGCAAAAGAGAACCAGAGACTTGGAAATAAAGAACAAACCAACAGTGGCCAGAGGGGAGGCAAGAGGGGCATAACAGGGCAAAGAAGGGAGAGGGTCAAGTCAAGGAACATGTATAAAGGACCCAAGGACACAGACTATGGCAGGGGATGGAGGGAAGATTGAACAGGGAAGGTGGACTGAATATTGGTAAGGCAGGAGAAAGTAATGGGGGAAAAATGAGGACACCTGTAATTAAACAATAAAAAAAAGCATAATTTTATAAAGTACACTGAAAGTATACTTTGCAGTGTATGTGCTGCAGATGCATTTATGACAGAATTAAAATTGTAGGAATTTAAAACAAGGTATCACAATGTATCCCCATTATAGGTTACTGAGCCAGGTTAGGTCACTTGCCCAAAGTTAAAGAGCAATCTAGGAAATGAGCTGTCATTAGACTTTAGGATTTGTTTGCTCAGTTTACAAATTTAGTTTCCTTTCTAACTATATTCAAAATTTTTGAACTCTAAGTTAGTAGAATTAACTACAGAATATATAATACAGTCCTACAAACAAAGTCTAAAAGTGGCTGGTATGAATTTTATGACAGCATATTAACTGAAGGTTAAATTTCTCTGGATTCTCTCCTAAAGCACCTACCATTTCTGATGAACCTTTCATCCTGGCATATTTTAAAAACAATTTGCAAAGGGTATACATAAACAGTGCTTCTCCTTTTAAAGACTGAATCTAATTTCTACATGGTTATTTACATATGTTATTCTTGGACTCTGTCCAAGATGTACTTTCTGGATTGTAAAAGAAAAAGTCACTAACTCTTAAGTACAAAAGCCTTTCTACCATATGACCTAAAATGTCTGCCAACAATAATAAAGGAAAATCAAAATTTAAAAATAAATCAACCATAATTGTTAACATTTCACTATTTGAAATCATTTCTTCTATAATGTTAAAGTTTTTGTTTACATAAATAGAACACAAACATCATCAGGGCTCTACAAAAAGTCACTGAAGTACTAACAAATATATGACTTAGACATGCAGAGCAAGAGAGCACTTGCTATATCACAAACCATGTGGCAGGGTTGGTATCTGCTGAAGAATAAAAATAAGTCTTAAAAGAGTCTGAATTAGTAAGCCAAATGGTAGCGCACATAAACAGAATTTTAGAAGACACAATGATTTTCAAAGTAAAAAAACTGTGAAGTGTCAATGAATACTATAAGCTGAACAATGTTTTTTCAGTAATGTCATCCAAAGTAGAAAACTACATCAAAATCTACCCTACATAGGTAGAATGCATTCACCAGCATAGATGAATGCTATTTATTTTATCATGTAATTATGTAAATGCTATTTATTTTATCATAAATAACATTTACATAATTACATGCAATATAAAATACATAGCGTTAGATCATATAAACAGAAATAACACCAATCTTACAAAAACTCTTTCAGAAAATAAAGTCAGACATGAACTTACTGTAAGATCCAACCATTCATTCCACTCCTAAGCACTGACACAAGAGAAATGAAGGATATGTCTATACAAAAACCTGCACACCACTGTTCATAGCAGCTTTATTATAATAGCCCAAACCTACACAAGAGTAGAAGACTGGTCAGTAACAAAAACAGTGATTTTCTGAGACATACCACCACATGAATGAATCTCAGAATTATCAGGCTGAATGAAAAAAGAACACACTGAGCCAGTATGTTTACATAAAAGTTGAGGATATGAAAACTAATTTGAAGTGATAGGAAGCAGATCAGTGATTGCCCATGAACAGGGTAGAGGTGGGGTGCAGAAACGAGTAAGAAGATGGATGACAAAGGGGCAAAACAAAACTTGAGTGAGGTGGACATGCTCACCCACTCTATTGTGGAAACACTTGCACAGGTGTATACCTGTATCAAAACTCACCAAATCGCACTTTAAATATGTGCAGTTTACTGAATGTCAATTATACCTTAGTAAAGACACTATAAAAATAAAATATCACAAAGAAGAATAGGAGAATCAGGAGGAAGAGGAGGAAAAAACAATAAAAAAAGAAAAACTAGTTTGGTGGTAGCATTTATACTGCCTGACTCACCATAACACTACAGCAATCAAGCTGGTGTGGCACTGGCAGAAGGATCAACGAGTAGGTTACAGGAACAGGCTAACGTACCCAGAATGCAGCCACACAAGCAATTACAGTTGATTCTTGAACAACATGGGTTTGAAATGTGTGGGTCCGCTTATTTGGATTTTTTTCAATAAATACTGTAAATGTATTTTCTCTTCCCTGCACTTTTCTTAGTAACATTTTCTGTTCTCTAGCTTACTCTATAGTAAGAATAGAGTATATCATACACATACATATAAAATATGTATCAATGGACAGCTTATATTATTGGCAAGGCTTCCAGTCAACAGTGGGCTATTAGCATTCAACTTTTGGGAGAGTCAAAAGTGATACAATAATTTTTGAATGCAAGGAAGGTCAGCACCCCTACCCTTCAAATGTTCAAAGGTCAGCTGTATTGTTTTTTTTTTAAATATTTTATTGATTATGCTATGACAGTTGTCCCATTTTTCATCATTCCCCTCGACCCCGCACACCCCCCCTCCCACCCACATCCCCCCCCACCTTTAGTTCATGTCCATGTGTCATAAGTTCTTCAGCTTCTACATTTCCCACACTATTCTTGCCCTCCCCTGTCTATTTTCTACCCACCGTCTATGCTACTTATTCTCTGTACCTTTTCCCCCTCTCTCCTCCTCCCACTCCCCTGTTGCCAACCCTCCATGTGATCTCCATTTCTGTGTTTCTG
>PVKU01017803.1:0-10574 GCA_004027475.1 Anoura caudifer
TTGGGTAATGTAATTATGATGTGCCTTGGTGTGTGCTTCCTTGGGTCCAACTTGTTTGGGACTCTCTGAGCTTCCTGGACTTCCTAGAAGTCTATTTCCTTTGCCAGATTGGGGAAGTTGTCCTTCACAATATTTTCAAACAAGTTTTCTATTTCTTGCACTTCCTCTTCTCCTGGCACCCTTATGATTCAGATGTTGGAATGTTTAAAGTTGTCCTGGAGGTTCCTAAGCCTCTCCTCATTTTTCTGAATTCTTGTTTCTTCATTCTGTTCTGGTTGAATGCTTATTTCTTCCTTCTGCTCCCAATTGTTGATTTGAGTCCCAGTTTCCTTCCCTTCACTGTTGGTTCCCTGTATATTTTTCTTTATTTCACTTGTCATAGCCTTCACTTTTTCCTCTATTTTGCAACCATACTCAGCCAATTCTGTGAGCATCTTGATTACCAGTGTTTTGAACTGTGCATCTGATAGGTTGGCTATCTCTTCATTGCTTAGTTGTATTTTTTCTGGAGCTTTGATATGTTTTTTCATTTGGGCCATTTTTTTTGTCTTGGCATGCCTGTTACATTGTACAGGGCAAAGCCTTAGGTGTTCATCACAGTAGGGCCACCCATGTTGCTCAGTTGAGACCCTGTGTGTGGGGGAGGGGTCCGAGAGGGAACAGTGCCACTTGCTCATCTCTCTGTCAGCCTTCATTCACTTCCTCTGCTACACACAAGCAAATTGGGTCCTTCTGCTGTTGATTCCCAGTGGGTAGTTTTCTGTACATTCTAGGACCCTGTGGGTCGCTCCAGTGAACTCTCCTGTGAGGCTGGGAGTTGATCCCACTGCCTCCACCACCACAGGTTTTTTCACTCAGAGGCTTTGAAGCTTTATTCCCCCATGCTGGAACCCTGGGTTATGTGGTCTGTCTCACTCCCCAGTTGTTCCTTCCAGTTTATATTCACAGAAATGTGGGACCATCCACTCCACCAGCTGCTGCCTTGTGGTGAGTTATCTCCACCTGGTTCTCTCTGCCTGACTGCCAGTCTCTGCCCCTCCTACTGGTCTGGATGAATGTTTCTTCTTTAACTCCTTGGCTGTTGGACTTCCGTACAGTTCAATTTTCTGGCAGTTCTGGTTGTTTTTTGTTTTTAAATTTATTGTTGTCCTCCTTTTGGTTGTGTAAGGAGGCAAAGCATATCTACCTATGCCTCCATCTTGGCCGGAAGTCTTGTTTTCTTATGTTAATGGGAAAACAGACTCACAGAGTTTGGTGGGATTTATAAACATGGTAAGAGGCAAAAATTAGGAATCAAAAGCAAATATTACATTAGTTGGAATATTCTGTCCATTATAACACAGCTTCCTGCTAGAAAACAAAGTTCTGTATTTAATAGAACTTATCTGGGAGATCATATCAGGGTAGCCTAGGATGTGAAGGAGTTGAGGTGACTTTGGCCTTCCTTAAGCATTGACTTTGGATGTCAGAGGTTCTAACTGCCAAAAGCAAGGGCTTTTCTTGGCACCACTTACAGGAACTTACAATAAAGCCTGGGGTCTTTCCCCTGCTGTCAGTCCTTGCATCCTGGCACAGCGTACCACCCAGTGGCTAATAGATCTGGGAGCCTAGCTTGGAACTTTGGAATGAGCAGATTTGCCTTGTGTTGGTGCCCTTTTGTAATGGCTGCTTGATTTCTCGTTCCACTGCCAAGAAATGTGTCTTTCATGAGGACATTTGAAGGAGATGCTTTTTTGTTTAGTGATTTTCTGCACCAACAGTTTCCTCATTTAGAGACTGAAATGGATAGACCTCACCTTGGGAAGTGATGTTCTAGAATCTGTTCCTTTTTCTGGAAGCAGGCAGGTGGCAGGGACACTGAGAGCATGGGGTAAAAGAGGACATGTCTTTGTAAAGGAGAAAAGGGACTGTGTGAAGAGTGGCAAGTCCAGGGGATTCTGGCCATTTCTTTCCAGAACTAAAATATTATAACCAACTTTGCCTGCCAGGGCTATAGCAAAGAAATCCTATGGAATGTATAGTCAGCAATGTGGTTTCTAGTAGGGGTTTTTTAAAATGCTTATCAGTAGGCATCCTTGATGTTATGAATGTACCACTTGAATGGAAGTTTAGTAGAACTTCCATTCAAGTTAAGTTTAACTGAGCCACCATTACGGGTATATTAGCAAAGATTTTAACAACCCAGGGACTGAACAAAGGGGAAACAATTACATAAACTTGAAGTTCATGCAAACACAGGACTGACTGCACTGCGTGATGGTCATTTAGGCACAGTGGTGTACACAAAACAGTACACTGTTTTCGAGTATATTGTACATTATGGGATTGCATGTTTTGGGGTCAAAATGGTAGCTTAGGCACAAGATAGTTCTGAGTCATATGCCAGCTCTGTTACTCATGACGTTTGTGACCTTGGAAGGGTGATTTAATCTTTCTGAGCCCCAGTTTCTTACTGTTTATTGGGCATCATTCTAAGCACTTTAAACATATTAATTTATTACTTCTCACAGTAGTGAATACTTCATTCTTATCTCCAATATACTGATAAATAGTACTACTCTTAGGTCAGGGCAAGAGAGATCTCTTTCCTGGGCCTTGTACTTTAATGAGCCCTACTCAGACCAGCTGTGCTGGTCTCCAACTGTGCTCTTCCCAATGGACAAAGAATCTATGGGGCCAGTGGGGCATGTCTGAGTAGATGATCAAGAGATGCCATAGGTTAGCTGCATGGGAAACTTGGATTCATGGGGCAGAGTATTTTAAACATTGTGCTCTCACTGTAAAGGAAGAACATGGTGGAAGAAAGGAGTGCTTGCTACTGGCCAACTGTCCTGGTGACACCATGCTCTGGTAGGGTACCTGGAGAATTTTACATATGAACTTTGTCTTCCTAGGAAAATATAAAATACAGCTGCATTTATGGCCTTTATGCAGACATTTGCTATGTGGGTCTCCCTTTGTAATATTTCCTGAGACTGCACAGATGTTAGAGGAAGGTCTATAGATTAGAAAATCAAGACACATAGAAGTTAAAGTATTCATCCTATATCATAGAGCATAAAAGTGATAGAGCTATGTTTGGACACAGGTGCTTTGGTTCCACAGTCTGTGCCCTCACACTATGCTATTGTCACAATTGAATTTAGGGAATCTGTGGAGAAGTTCTAACAAGACTTCTCATCATCCTTTATGTCTTGTCACCCTTGAGCAGTGGTCATGCAAGAAGATCTAAGATTTGTGTGCCACTGAAGGTGGCAGAGCATGGTAGCAGCCAGTGTCATACTGCTTTCCAGGAGACCCATCATGCCCTGGTGCTGACTCGGGGGTCTGATGGGAATGAGAGACGGGCAGAACAATAAACTGAAGGAGAGGAATCATTTCAGAGGGGAATCAGGATATTGGTTCCAGAGAGGAATCATCCAGAGAGGAATCATCCAGAGAGGAATCATTTTCAGCCATCAGGGAAATCAGGATATTGGATAGAATTTGGTTTGAGGAAATTAAGGATTTGATTACTAAGAGAAGAAAAGAGATATAAAGCACTGGTGTGGTAGAATGAACTTGGGTTTTGAAGTCAGACCTGTATTCGAATCTTAGCTTTACTATTTACTTGATGAATGATGTTGGCAAGTTATTTAAGCTCACCAGGCCTTTGTTCTCTTGATGGTGAAAATGAAGAAGACAGAAATCCCATGGAAATAAGAGAAATCCATGTAAAATCATTTGCATAGTATATGACATGTAGATGACACCCCATAAATGGAGATATGAACAATAATATAAATACTAACAGTAGTAAAAAAAGAGTTAATAATAATAGTGATAATAACTAACATTCACAAAGAGTTTGCTACATATTACCAGATGCTCTGCTAAGCATTTTATGTATTTTAGCCCTTTAATCCTCCTAACAAACCAATGAGAGACTTCTATTCATTCTCCTTTTAGAAGTGTAGAAACTGAGGCATCACGAGGCCAAGTAAATTTCCCAAAGTCACCGGGATGATAAAGAAACAATATTCTAAGGCAGGAGTCAGCAAATTTTCACTGTAAAGGACAAGTTGTTAAGTATTTTAAGCTTTGGGGGCCAGAAGGTCTCCATCATAACTACTCAACTCTGTCCTTGCCTTGCGAGAGCAACCATGAACAATACATAAACAAGTGAACATGGCTGTTTCCCAATAAAATTTTATTTATGAATATTAAAACTGAAATTTATATATTTTTAACATCATAAAATACTACTCTCCTTTTGACATTTTTCCCAACCATTAGCTTACAGGGCATACAAAAATAGTCAATGTGTTGGATTTGGCCCAAAAGCCATATTCACTGTTCTCTGTTCTGAACAAACAAGCCCAGGGCAGGGACACCTGTCCTTGTCTAAGGTAGCTTAGCATATTGTCAGTCTAGTTCCAGAATCTGCTATGATAAGTAAGGGCAGGAGAAGGGGCAATAGGAGGGAAAGTAAAGGAAAACCTTAATATTTTAAGGATTATTTCCAGATAGTTGAAGTCTCATTTTAGAGATGGAGATGTTGACTTGGAGAGATCCTTAAATAAACATGTTGATTATGCAAAAAAAAAAAAAACCCCAAAAAACAAACCCCACAAATGTATATTGGATGGGAGACAAACTAACTCCCTTGAGTAAGAGTGCTCTTCTTGAGTGGATATGAGATTTTTCCTGATCCACAGAAGGCCTACTGGGTTCAGAAGTGGACCTTTATGGGCAGCAGGAAGGAGTCATATTATGGGAGGTAAACAAGCCATTTCTTAGAGAGCAGCTCTAGGAAAGAGTGCCTGGTCCTGAGAAGAGAGACATCAGAAGATAACCATGTAACCATGGTTTCCTTCAAACCATTTGAAGGACTATGTAAAGGAACTGAAGAAATCAGTATCTGAGAGCCCACCAAAAACTAGATTTAGTTCTAAGATGTAGTGAGCTTTCTCAACCAAAGTAAGCAATACAACCTAGCTTAACCTTGTATTGAAGAGGCCAAGGAGGAGAAAGGAGGGACAAAAGATAGCTTTCAGGCCCAAGTAAACAGTTGATTAGCAATAAAGAACTGATGGGTAGATAAGTCTGTTCATCCCTTGCCTGTTTTTACTGATGCACTATTAAACACAAATATTGTGCTCACCATCAAAGAGACATTCATGAAGTCCTTGCTTTAGGCACTGAGTGTAATGATGGGCTTATATAATAGAGAGAGAAAGCTTTTTGTTCACGTAGACCTCAAAATCTCAAGAATTTTTCCAAATATCAAGGTAGCACTTCTCTTTTGCTAGTACAGATTGGAACAAATACTTCAAACTCCATTAGTGAGCCCGATGCTTATCTAATATTATGACTTAGACTAGATAGAGAAGCTCAATGAGTTTGAAGGGCAGGATCAAGCGTGTTCTGCTCAGTTAAGAGTGGCCAACCTGTTGGTGCCAGCCGGTCACTTCTCCCCACCTGCTTCCTCCTCCCACCACCTGCTGCTGACTGATCACTTCAACCATTGTTCTGTGCACAAAAACAGTCACACTTTTATTTTTTTGAGGTGGAAGAAAATAGGATAACAACAACCAGAAAAGTGTGGGAGGTATATAGAAAATGAAATAAGTAGAGATAAGGAAAGCATTCTAAGTCACTCTGCCCACTGAGAAGTTTTCTTCAGATCCAGTATTCAGGGCTGGGGTCTGGACATATTTAGGTGTGCATCTAAAGTACACCTAGCTGGGATCATTTTTAATACCTTTTCCTCTCTGAATTTATTAGAGAAAGTCCCATGCCTTCAATTCAGACAGAGTACCTCACATTTCACATACTGCCTTAGAAGTCTTTTACAGGGAAAAGTTGGTGCTTCATTGAAAAACTGTACTATCTAGATTGTAACTTTTTGGGCTATGTGATTATGATTCTAGGGAAGCTATGTTAGAACTCTGTAAAAGGGGAAGTTAGCTGATAGTAATGGAAAACCTCTCTTGCCTCAAAATAAGCACATTCCAGCCAGTGAAGGTTAAACTGACCCCCGACTTCTCCACTGAGAGAAAGCTAGGTTTGTCCCAGGTGCACACTGCTGTCACTCCGCCTGAGCTGTAAATGCGTGTGTTCTTTGCATTGCTTGTAACAGCTGAACTGGTCGTGACATCTGAACAGTTTCTTCATTGAGGAGTTAAATAAAATCTCTAACACGTTCATGTTGTATCTAGGTATGAGCCATGATTGTATCTTTTTTAGAAAATTACCCTTTAACCTCCTTTTTTAGTTTGCAGATTAGGAGTTCACTCCTGGTAAGCACCTCTGTCACCAGAGTCACCTGCCAAGGTACAGATAGATGATGTGTTTGCCTTTCTTATTTCTACTGCCTAAGTTCATCCTAATACTTATATCAAATTTCACGTTAATCCGTATCAGAACTCTGGGGGTAGAAAATAAGAGTGTCTTTCTGGATTGGGGGAAATATTTTTAATAGCCTTAAGGCATAATGTTCTGCATAGCAGCATAAAGGCGTCAGTTACAAAACTCTGACCCTTTTCTTCTCTGTTACCTTCAGCTAATAAGCTTTGCAGAAACAGAATCACAATCCCTGATTTTTCCCTGATGGCTTAAAATAAGTGTTCTTTTAAGTTGTTCTGCCTATCCCTCCTAAAAATCAGCAGACAAATATCACACCTCTTTTGGGTCTTTGCAGACCAAAATAATTGACCAAGGGACAAAGTTTTAAAAAGTGAAAGCTGTACACTTCTATGAGAACATTAATGCAAAGTGTTCTTTCTGCTTGACTGGCTAGAATGGAGCCTGATGTAGAAAGAGCATAACTCTATTACCCGATGATGGTTGCTAGGTACAATGCACTCTCTCAAAATAGGTTTAAGAAGCTAATAGAATTAGTTGATTATAATTAGAGTTGTTGGGATTGGCAGATGAGTTGGCACACTAAACAATCTCATTGACTTAGGCTCTGTGGGCTGTTTCCCAAGTCCTGCATTGTGTCCACCTGGGTCTTGTGTTGAGCATCATAGTCCAGAGAATGACAGCCCTTCTAAAAGCTATTTGCTACATGCAGTTTCCTAGAAGATTATGTGAGTTATATCATTCCAATTTATTAGGGGATGGAGACCCTATCCCTGATTATTTTTAATCAACTAGTAAGCATTATGTAACCAATGTTGTATTAAAAGGGCTGGCAGGGATAAAGAAGGACATGCGTGATAGCATCTGGCCCGATAGTCAGTTGAAGAAAGAAAACTAACCAACCTCTAGCAATGAGAAAACGATTGATTATCCCCTTGGATATTGGATTTAAGTATAATAGCCATGCATGCAAGAATGATGATGAGGAATTGTCTCAGAGAGAAAGTAAAATTTAAGCTAGACATTGCATGCTCTGTAAGTTGGATATTATAGGTGAAATATAGGACGAGCAAAGGCAGGAAGTTGCAAATAGCTTGGCACATGTAGAAGTTAGGGGCAAGTGGTATGACATGATGAATGTGGTTTATGGGGTCGTGGGAAGTAAGCCTGGGTTGGGCAAGGAGGGAATGGGGATCTAGAACACCTGGAGAGGTGGGCAGAGTATGGATTTGGTGCAAGCCCAATCAAGATCCTTCGGGGGTTGAAAGTGAGGAATAATGTAATGAAAATGGAGACTTATACAAGATGGGTTGACAGGTGAAGTTCATAAAGGTAGAAGTTCAAAAAGAATGTGAGCAGTGACTAGAGCCTCAGCTGGGATGGCATCACTGGAATAAAAAGAATGGAAAATCTAATACTTATTTTAAGAAACTAACAATAAGACTTTAATTCAATAGGATAAATGTTTATTGAGTATATCTATGTACAAAGCACTCTAAAAAGCATTGCAGAAAACTTTAAAAGAAACAAGGCTGTGTTTCATTAGTTTAAAATCTAAAATGGTATATAGCAGTGAGGTCCGTGCTGGGCACAATAGATCCATACATGTTTCTTAAAAAAGTACTAAAGGTGTTCAGAGAGGATAGGTATAATATTTATTTTATCTAGATAATTAGGCAAGGTTTCATAAAGGCTCACTAGACTATAACAAATGAAGATCAGGAAAAATTGGAAATATTATGGACATGGGAACTTGAGAAATGGAGGCAGGATTGGAATTCAGGGTGCAAGACTGGCTCAGGGAGGAGGATGGGGGATGGGTGTGAGAGGTACAGAACTGCAGAAACTCTAATCTTAGAAGAAAATGTAGACTTTATCAGGGAGGCAATGGGGAATCATAAAACTTTTCCAAGCAGACAAATTTATGCATAATAACAATAACCTTGCCTATGCAAGGTTAGGACTTGGAGGGGAGATTTGTGATGAGGAGGACAGCTTGGAGTAAAGTTAACTGGAAACTATAAAAATAGTCACAATAAAATAAATAACTTAAGAATGCTTGCAGAGGTAGAACCTTAAAAGCCTGAGTAGTAATTGGACATAAAATTGAGTTGCAAGAATGAGGCATTTAATTAAGATTTCTTGTTTGTGTAAGTAAGTGAGTAGTAACATTTGAACTGAAGTGAGGAATATGGAACTAAAGCAGGTTTCAGAAGTATGATAAGTAACCTGTTGTGGGCATACTGAGTTTGAGGTGCTTGTGGGACATCATTATGGAATATCCAAAAGGAACATAAAATATTTGCTGAGAACCCAGAGAAAAAGTTAAGCTGATAGCTGTAAATGAGTTTTGTCCACAGAGGGGTGTGAAAATTGAATCTCTGGCATTTAATGAGATTATTTCAGAATGAGAACATACAAAATATGGGCTAAGGATTAGAGTTTAGCATGGGGAATAAAAACATTTATGGGCAAAAACATGGAGAAACTATTGAAGGAGGGGTGTTATTAAAGCCAGGTGCTGAAAGGCTTTGTAGATGAAGAGTTGGTCACATATGCTGCCGAGTTAGGATTGTGACTGAGAAAACATCCCTGGATTTAGCATTTGGAAAGCCCGTGGTAACTTCAGAGGAGTGTCATTTTAAGTAAACATGTGAGGGTAAAAGTCCAATTGTACCAAGCGACATAAAAGAGGCGAGCAAAGCACAAAAGCCACTGAGGGCACTATTAATTCTTCCAATGTGTTTAGCATTGAAAAGGAGAAAGGAGCCATGCTAACTTGCAGGTGCAACAGAATTGGCAGAGAGAACTCAGAGTGATTTTATATGAATAGTGAAGAAATTAAAAAAAAGAGATTGAAGATAAAAAAATGGAATAATTGATGAAGAAAAATGGGTTAAAATATTGTCAAAGCAAGCTTGATGGGTTAGCCTCAGGTAGAAAAAGAATTTTCTCTCTCAGACATTGTTAGAATAAATTCATTTAATATTTTACAAGGTTATTGGACCCTTAGACAAACTTATATGAATTGAGTATAGGGAACCAATAGTTAGGGGCTCAGCTGCACGTTGTCTGCAGCCCACAGTTTGAGTACAATTATTTCAATTTTATATTTTCTGAACTGACCCCATTGCCTCAGGCTTGGCTCCTTTTCCTCAAATAACAGTCTATTGGATAGTCTATTGGACTCTATAGCTAGCTTTCAATTTTATATTAATACTCAGGAACCAGCTCTGAGGTCACCTTGAACTCCATAGTTTTCATGCCAGCTAATTCCTCCAGCAAAGATTTCCATGAATCCTCTTTAGACTGAGTTTGTCTTTTTAAAAGTATATTTTATTGATTATGCTGTTACATCTGGCCCATTTTTTTTCATCCTCTTTATCCCCCCCCCACCCTGCACCTCCCCTTCCCACCAGCATTCCCCTCCTCAGCTTGTGTCCATGGGTCATGCATATAAATTCTTTGGCTTCTACATTTACATACTATTCTTAACCTCCCCGTGTCTATTTTGTACCTAACATTTATGCTTCTTATTCCTTGTACTTCCCCCCATTCGCCCGCTCTCCCTCCCCACTGATAACCCTCCATGTGGTCTCCATTTCTGTGATTCTGTTCCTGCTCTAGTCATTTGCTTAGTTTGTTTTTGTTTTTGTGTTTTTTAGGTTCAGTTGTCGATATTTGTGAGTTTGTTGTCATTTTACTGTTCACAGTTTTGATCATCTTCTCTTTCTTAGGTAAGTCCCTTTAACATTTCATATACTAAGGGCCTGGTGATGATGAACTCTTTTAACTTGACCTTATCTGGGAAACACTTTATCTGCCCTTTCATTCTAAATGGGAGCTTTGCTGGATAGAGCAATCTTGGATGTAGGTCCTTGCCTTTCATGATTTTGAATCCTCTTTTCTAGCCCCTTCTTGCCTTTAAGGTTTCTTTTGAGAAATCAGCTGATAGTCTAATGGGAACTCCTTTTTAGGTAATTGTCTCCCTTTCTCTTGCTGCTTTTAAAATTCTCTCCTTATCTTTAATCTTGGGTAATGTAATTATGATGTGCCTTGGTGTGTGCTTCCTTGGGTCCAACTTGTTTGGGACTCTCTGAGCTTCCTGGACTTCCTAGAAGTCTATTTCCTTTGCCAGATTGGGGAAGTTGTCCTTCACAATATTTTCAAACAAGTTTTCTATTTCTTGCACTTCCTCTTCTCCTGGCACCCTTATGATTCAGATGTTG
>PVKU01017804.1:0-10571 GCA_004027475.1 Anoura caudifer
GAAGGGCCCAGTTTGCTTGGGGAAAGCAGCAGAGGGGACTGGAATCCTAGAGAGAGCGGAGCAGGCGCCATTGTTCCTTCTTGGACCCCGCCCCCACATCCAGCATCACAACTCTGCAACTGGGTTGCCCTGTCTTGGTGAACACCTAAGGCTCCGCCCCTCACTACTTAACAGCTGTGACCAGACCCCCCCTCCCCCGCAAAAAAATGGCTCAAATGGGAGACCAGATCAATGTGCAAGAGCTAATTCATCTAAGCGACCAAGAGATAGCCAACCTATCAGATGCATAGTTCAAAGCACTGGTGATCAGGATGCTCACAGAACTGGTTGAATTTGGTCACAAATGAGATTGAAAAAATGAAGGCTACAATAAGTGAAATGAAGGAAAATATACAGGGAACCAATAGAGATGGGAGGAAAACTGGGACTCAAATCAACGGAGTGGACCAGAAGGAAGCAAGAAACACCCAGTCAGAAAAGAATGAAGAAACAAGAATTCAAAAAAAGGAGGAGAGGCTTAGGAACCTCCAGGACATCTTTAAATGTCCCAACATCTGAATTATAGGGGTACCAGAAGGGGAAGAGGAAGAGCAAGCAACAAGTGGAAAACTTATTTGAACAAATAATAAAGGAGAACTTCCCCAATCTGGCAAGGTAAATAGACTTCCAGGAAGTCCAGGAAGCTCAGAGAGTCCCAAAGAAGTTGGACCCAAGGAGGAACACACATAATTACATTAGCCAAGATTAAAATGAAGGAGAGAATTCTAGAAGCAGGAAGGGATAAGGGGACAGTCACCTACAAAGCAGTTCCCATCAGACTGTCAGCTGATTTCTCAAAAGAGACCTTACAGGCAAGAAGGGGCTGGAAAGAAGTATTCCAAGTCATGAAAGCCAAGGACCTACATCCAAGATTGCTCTATCCAGCAAAGCTGTCATTTAGAATGGAAGGGAAGATGAAGCGCTTCTCAGATAAGGTCAAGTTACAGGAGTTCATCATCACCAAGCCCTTATTATATGAAATGTTAAAGGGACTTATCTAAGAAAAAGAAGATAAAAGATAGGACAGTAAAAAGACAGCAAACTCATAGATATTAACAACCACACCTAAAACAAAAGCCAACTAAGTAAACAGCTAGAACAGGAACAGAACCACAGAAATGGAGATCACATGGAGGGTTTGCAAGAGTGGAGTGGTGGGGGGAAGGTACAGAGAATAAGTAGCATAGATAGTAGGTAGAAAATAGACGGGGGGGGCAAGAATAGTGTGGGAAATGTAGAAGCTGAAGAACTTATGACACATGGATATGAACTAAAGGGGAGGAATGTGGGTGGGAGGGGGTGTGCAGGGTGAAGTGGAATGATGGAGGAGAAATGGGACAACTGTAATAGCATAGTCAATAAAATATAGTTTTTAAAAAAGAGTCAGTTTTCACACCAACATCTAAAGTATCCTTTCTCTTCCCCTTTGACCTCTGGTGCCAGCTTTATTGTACATCAGGTTTGAATATCTGAACTTTCTCTCTCAGCTCTTTATTGCCTTGGTCTGCTTGCTCTTGTGTTCATACATCTCTGGTTTTAATGTGATGACTTTGAGGCAGGTCTTAATATGTGGTAGGTTAAGTCTCCTGTTCTTACTCTCCTTTTTAAGGGTTGACTTGCCTGCTTGTAGACCTTTATTCTTCTGTATAAATTTTGGCATATGTGTAACAAGTTCCTCAGAAACTTAAATAATTTTATTGATGATTGCATTGAATGGTATTGATTAATTTGGGTGAAATTGACACTTTCATAATATTAACCAATCTCCTCTAAGAGCTTCAAATGTCTTTCCATTTTTCCAGACCACCTGTGTCATTTATTAGAATTTCAGTTCTTTGTCTAGAGGCCTACTGTATTCTTGGTTTAGTTCATTACTAAATATTAAATTCAAAAACCACTCTACTATTTTTGCTAATCTTATGGACCTTTCTCCCTGTGGATCCTGCTGCCATCAGGGATACTTTCCAGGTTTGTTCCCAGAGCATCAGGATTATACATTGGTGATACTGAGTTTTCTCTCCTTGGCCAAATTCTTACTTGGTTAGAGAAGGGAAGGGAAAAGATGGCAGTAAGGGTAGTAGAGAGGAAGGAAGTATGGTTTGTTCCCCCTAGGTTTCTTTACTGAGCGAATGATCTCATAAAAGTCAATAACCTAGACAGCTGATACTTGTCACTGATTTGCACCCTTTCTTATTACAAAGAACAGGATTCTGCACTGGGCAAGAACCCCTCCTCCCAACCCACCCTCTGTGGCCCCCTTTGCCATCTTCATGCATATCTGCTGAGTCTGCATGTGCTGTTGCTTGCTCACCCTTTGGTTATAGTTATGAGATTTAGTCCCCAAATGCGCTATGGGAAGTATTTTATTCTCCCTTGAAATGAGCTTAAGTCAGATGCAGGAAGAGAAGCCAGGAAATGGCCTGTTCTCAGCCTAGGCTGTTGTTGTCCTGTAGCCCCACCTAAGGAACAGTTAGAAAGCCAAGCACTTGTCAGAGAGGATATACCAATCCAGTGCAAGGGTAAGGGAAAGGCAGGCTTTTCTAGTGTGAGTTGGTCTGTTCCAAGTTTGAAGTTTTAAATCATAAACATTACTGCCTGTTAGCGCTAAAAAGATTAGGTCATTTACAGAAATGCTGCTGCCCCATTGTTTCTCCAGCTGTTTGAAGGCTGAAGGCTGTTAGATTGAGACAGAGAGGGTTCCATCTCCTCATCTTGATTTCATAGGGCCACTTCCTAACTCATTCATAGGTTAGCCTTAGTTGCTCCAGATATGCCTTCTCATGCACCTCCAGGACCCAGCTCAACACTGACCATCTGGCTTTTCAGGAGGACACTGCAGTCACTTACTCTGCTTCCCACTCTTATTTTACATGTTTCTGTTTTCTGCTACCTGAAACTTTACTAGATTTAACTGTAGTAGTCCAGGCTTCTTGTAGCTCTTCACTTGATCAAAACCTTTCATTGCTCTTGGCCCTGTGGCCCTGGCCTGGGAGACTGGAGTACTGAGGGGTGAAGGTCAATCACATGTAGAATGTGCACCCCTGCCTTCAAGGCGTGAGTATATAATCTGCTGTTGAGGTTCAGACCACTAGGAGACAATAGACAGATGTGTGTGGGTGTGTGCAACATTCTTGCTGTCTACAGATGTACCCAATGTGCAGACAAAGTGCCCAGAGCCAGTTGGTATGAGAGCATGCTCAGAATGGGCTTCTATCTAGGCTAGAAAGACTTAAAATGGAAACTTCTCACCTCCCCTTCTCCCAGAAGAAGGAAATACAACATTTCCTCTTTACTTTCAATTCTCAATCCATTCATTTTTTCCAGTTTGTTTTTAATCTGGTACTTTTACAAGAATCCTTTGTATTTGTATGATGCTCAAGAACCCACTGTAGTTTGCCAAGTTGTCACTCATACTGGGACATGGGGGGAAGAGCAGGGGTTGGAGGAAAAATGCAAAATTGGAATTAGGATTTAGTCATGTAGGGTGTAGACATTGAATCTGTGAACTTCACTAGTAAGCAGGTTGAAAACATGTATTTCACTTACTATAAGATAATATGAAATAATCAGAATATGAAGGAAATCTAGCAGTGATTCTCAAAAATTCAGTGAAAATCATGTATAATACTACCCTGAGATACTCCCTTTTTTATGCTGTCTTGTATATATTTTGTCAATGTCAATATGTATTTAGACTTAATTGACATTATACTGAATATGCTTGTTTCCATTCTGCTTTAAAAAATTTACAAGCATTTTCCCATGCCATGGAAATTATTTATAAATACCATTTGTAATGGTTGTTTATTATTCTGTTGTTGAATTATATCCCAATTTGTTGAAACATTTGCTATCATTGGACTTGAATCTCCTTTCCAGATTTTTGACATTATGAGTAACATTGGCTTGAGCATCCTTGTACCTCAGTCTTTGTGCATATTTCAGAAAATTTCCTGTGGGTAGGCTCTGCCATGTGGATTGGAGAGAGCTGTTTCCATGGAGGGCACTGTGTGAATGCTCTGCATTAGCATGACGACATACTGGCTGTGGCACCTTCACTCAGAGTTGGACCTCTCCATGCTTCCATTCCTTTTCTGTAAAATGGGAATAAGTAACAACACCTACCTCAGAAAGTTGCTGTCAGGATTCAAATTCAGGACAGTATCTGGCGTTTTAGTTGGTAAGTGCCTAATTCCTGTTGGTTCTTTTCCTTCTCATTATCTGGCCATGCCAATTATTCCCTCACCTGAGGAGGAGAAGCTCACCAGATTAGCAGAACTGCTCCAGAGGGGAGCAAGGCAGAGAACCAAGGGTGGCTGCCAAACTCCTGCTGTTTTCAGGCTTGGTGCCTTATGAGAGAGAGTTAGTTCATTTAATCCTCATGAGTGCATTTCTCAAACTGGGGTATACCCACTACTGGTGGTACCCCAGATCATCTTAGGTGTACCAGGTAAACACTTTAAAGTACAGTTTAGATTTGGGGTGTGAGCACGAGTACATGTAAACTCCTGGTTTTCTAAATTACTGTTTAGGACAAGGGTTGGTTTTTCCAATTCAGGGCCAAATAGTAAATATTTCTGGTTTTGTGGTGCTTTTGAACTCTACTGTTGTAGTGTGAAAGCAGCCATAGACAATAAGGAAACAAATGTGCATGGTGGTTATTAATAAAACTTTATTTACAAACCAGGCAGTGGTGAATTTGGCCCATGGGCTATAGTTTGTTAACACTTAGCTTAATACAAGGATATGTTTTAGAACATTAGTCTAAGATGGCAGGAAGTTATGGCGGAAGGCATGAAGGTGGTATGTGAGTGGTTGCTGTTTGCAGAAATTCCTTTGACAACTGAGTTTACAACTGAGCATACAGGCTTAAAGAGGTTCAGGTAGCACAGTTGAGAAGTCATGGGGCTGATGTTCAAATCAGAGTCTGCCTGATGGCCAAAGTCACTCCCCTCCTTCCTCCCCTTCTTAATATGCATGAAATCTGTGCTCCGTTCTGCTGTCCTGTCATAATGTGGCCAGCCCACTGGTGCTGGAAGGAGTTTCATCATTGGCCTCCAACACCTAACCCACCCAGCTCTTTGCTATTGAGAGGCCATTCCACATTCCAGCTAATGAGCCTTGTCATTCAAACATCAGTGACTTCTCACACACCACGTGTGACCCTGAGACAGCTGGAGTCATGTATTTCAGTGACTTTCAAGCATCCCAGGTGCAGAACCATAACATGACCTGCTGCCCTCCTGCAGGCATTCGACAGCACAACCAAAGCTGCTTTATATGTTTTTTCTGTTGCATGCGCTCCTCACTCTTTCAACCATCATTCAGATCAGACTCCCAGATGGTGTTTTCACAAGGCTTTTCTGGTTCCATCAGGATGAGGATGAGGTTGAAGACCAAGAGAGTACACAGGGAGGGCATCATCACCTTTGCTCTGTGTGCTGGTTGCCGTGCCTCTGATTGTACATTCTCTTCATCTCTGTGCCTCAGCTTCCCTTGATCTGGAAAACAAAAAAAGAGATTTCATCTTGAAGATTGAAGAATGGCTTGATGAGATTGCATGGGTTGCTGTTTTGTTAAAGGCTCTAAAGCCTTCAGCCATTACTGGAAGTCCAACCATCGCATGAAAGCAGCAGAGAACAGAAAGAAAAAGATTTTCTTTTTCTATTTGCTTCCAGTCACCCTCAGCCTTTTGCTGTTTGAACACCCACAGTTGAGAGGCAGGAGAAGGCAGCCACTGGTAACCAGGATCCCTGTGGGATCAGAGCCATCCCATGACTGCCAGGTCTCCACTGGTCAGTGGCTTATAAATAGAACATTTCCCCTTTTAAACCTGAGAAGGATGGATGGCATTAATGGGCATGGCAACTTGGCCTCTTGTGCACTGGCCCACGAGGCAGTCAGCTGAGTGCACCTTCCCCTCCAGCTTTCCGTCCACACCTGCCAGGCCTGGGCTGATAGAAGACAGGTGCTGGCTCCCTCCCTTGCCTGCATTCCCTCCCAGCTGCCCCCACTCCCTGCCTGGCCCTTTTTCTTTCTCCTTTTCCCTCCTGCCCATGCCATGGCAGGTTTCTGCAGCCACCACTTTCATTGCCTGAGCCATCGTCAGGTGAGGTGGCATCACACTAGTTCACCAAGTGCTGACTTTGTGCACCTCGCTTTTAATTGTGACTTGTGTGTGCGTCCCGGTTGCTGTGGCCCACATCGAGCTCAAATTATACTTAGTTGAATAGTAATACCCAACTTCAATAGTAATACCCAACTTGAGAATAGCGCTGACTGAGGGGTTGAGGCTAGTTAAAGAGGAAGGAAAAGGAATAGGTTGTTTTCTCAGAGATTTTATTGTTGGGGTTTCCAGCCATCTTGTTTGATGAGATCCTATGCCCCAATGATAAAACAGGCAGTGGTGTTCTTTGGACTCACTTGGGTAATCAGAAGCCTTTCTGCTTGTCTTCAATGATACTTAACAAATCCACCCTCTCTTGGCCAACTTCAGACTGATGTGTGACTTTGCTGTGGCCTAATATTCACCTTTTTCTTGGTGGTGTGGTCTTTGAACTGACAGCAGGCTGTGGCCTGCCAGGTGTGAGCCACCTCTTGGCCACCCGAGTTTGGGCTTCAGCCAAGCAACAGTGAGCAGGTCCCTGGCTGCATCATTAACTTCTGAAGCTCAGGGCAAAGGGTTGAGGCAAATACTGAAAGATTTCCCCCACTGCCATCAAGTGCAGGTTCTTGATTAATGTTTATTGAGCACAGACTATGTACTGGGTGTTTGACATACATTACATCATTTGATTCTTGAAGAACCTTATAAAGTGGGTAGTATTATCTACCCATTTGCAGATGAGAATGGTTACTTAGTATCATTCCTTCCCACCCTGATCAGAGTGTTCAGAGAATGCAACTCACATTCGGCATGCGAGATTCAGCAGAGGCGATCATGTAACTATTGCCCTCAGTACGGATAGTGTTGACTAGTGGTTGGAGCTTGGGCTCTGGAGTGTTATTACAAACAAGGGGTGGAATCCCAGGCTCACATTTTACTGAATGTGTGATCTTGGGAAATTAAGTTTACCAGGCCTTAGTTTGTTTTAATCTGTAAGATGAGAATAGCTTTAGTATCTATATCACTAGTTTGTTGGGAGGATTAAATGGGATTAGGATGGAAATCCTTAGTCCAGTGGTGTCTGGTATTCTAGATGATCATTAAATATTGCCCTCTGTTGTTGTTATTATCAATAACTTTTTTCAAAACCAGAGGCTATTTATATAAAATCATGACATGGGACAGTCTCTCCAGAGATCCTCAGAGCACCTTCACAGACATTGCCTCATTTGATTTTTACAAGGCCTGGTTTACAGATGAGGAGAAAGAGCAGAGAGGTGAAGTGTGCCCATCTCACATGACCCCTTAATGGTGACTCTAGGAGCAAATGGTAGGCCTCTGATTCTGAGTGTTCTGTCTTTCCCTGCCCTTTGCTGCCTCAGAGTTTGTTATGATCAGAAAATATCTAAACCAGTCCTAGGGCTGATCAAGGTGATAGGACAAGTAGGTAACGGCAGGAAAGGGATCTAGATGGACAGAGGCAATTGGTTCTGCCTTGAGACACTTCCGTTTTCAGAAAGCTGGAGAAGTCCTCTCTTGGTTGAGGAATCAGTGCACAACCACCCAGGCCTCTAGGCAGAAAGGAATTGAGGCCACTGGACTGTAATTCATTCTTGCGATGTCCAGATCCCAGTGTAGGAGACAAATGGTCCTGATTAAGCTTGTTGGCATTGCTGCGCTGTGCATTAAGCATTGCTCTTTCATGACTGTCCGGATTTGAAATTTTAAGGTGGACTAGGGGACTGCAGGTGTGAAAACCCACAGGGACACAGTCTTCTACAAGCTGATCTGCAGCCCGCAGCCTCTAAGAACCCAGTCACTGCCACTCTGGCTGCCTGTGTCTTGCCAAGAATTGTATCACTTTATGACTGTCTTAGAGCCTCCCTTGACTCAGGCTGAGAGCTGGTAGGTATATTCCAGGCTCAGCAGGGAGTTCATCTCTTTTCCTGCTACCTATTTTACTTTCTTTACTCTGCATCCCTTTTGGCTTTTCTTTTTTTTTCCCTCTACATGTGTCCATGGAAAAAGAAGATAGGCATCTGTGTGTGTAGTAGGCTAGGGAAGAAAATTCTGATTGCAGTATTCATGCTTAGAGGTCCAGGAATGAATGAGATCCCTGTCAGTCCTGTTTGTCTTGGGCTTCTCATCGCAGGGCCCCTGCACTGTGTTTAGCCAGTGGCTCACCAGTCAAGGTTCCTGGAGTGTGGGGACTTTACCTGTTGGATTCTTGTGTCTCAGCTGGTGAAAATGTAGATTGTATTTGTTTCTTTATTCAGGAAATATTTATTGAAGCTACAATAATGAACAAGGCAGATACAGTCTCTGCTGTCATGAAGTTATACATTTGAGAGAAACTGACAAGAAGCCGTAAGCAGGTAGACAAAGGCTATACTTTCAGGTAGAGAGAAGTGCAATGAAGAATTAGGAGCAAAGGGAGAGAGAGTGACAAGGAAGGGGTAGCTGGAATAGAGAAGGCCTATAAAAAGAGGTGACATTTGAGACAAATTTGAGCAAAGGGAGGTGGAGGTAGGCATGTTAGGAGCTGGCAAATGAGCATTGCTAGTAGAGGGACTGGCATGTGCAAAGGCCCTGAGGTGGAGGGAATGAACTAGCTGTGTTCTAGAAATATCAGGAAGGACCATTGTTCCTGAATTGGAGGAGGACAGAGGGACAATGTTCAGGTAGGCTGCAACTAGACCATGGGAGGCCATGGTCAAGAGGTGAGATTGTGTTCTAAGTGTCATGAAAAAGTCCCTAGAGAGTTGTGATCAGTCAAGTGACAGGAGCCATTGTATATATTTTTTATTTATCTTTTTTTAAATTATATTTTATTGATTATGCTATTACAGTTGTCCCATTTCTCCCCCATCATTCTCCTCCACCCTGCACACCCCTCCCACCTACATTCCCCCCTTTAGTTCATGTCCATGTTTCATAAGTTCTTTAGCTTCTACTTTTCCCACACTATTCTTACCCTCCCCCTGTCTGTTTTCTACCCACCATCTGTGCTACTTATTCTCTGTACCTTTTCTCCCTCTCTCCTCCTCCCACTCCCCTGTTGCTAACCCTCCATGTGATCTCCATTTCTGTGGTTCTGCTCCTGTTCTAGGTGTTTACTTAGTTTGCTTTTGTTTTAGGTGTGGTTGTGGTTGTTAATATCTATGAGTTTGCTGTCTTTTTACTGTCTATTTTTTATCTTCTTTTTCTTAGATAAGTCCCCTTAACATTTCATATAATAAGGGCTTGGTGATGATGAACTCCTTTAACTTGACCTTATCTGAGAAGCACTTTATCTGGCCTTCCATTCTAAATGAAAGCTTTGCTGGATAGAGCAATCTTGGATGTAGGTCCTTGACTTTCATGACTTGGAATACTTCTTTCCAGCCCCTTCTTGCTTGTAAGGTCTCTTTTGAGAAATCAGCTGACAGTCTGATGGGAACTCCTTTGTAGGTGACTGTCCCCTTATCCCTTCCTGCTTCTAGAATTCTCTCCTTCATTTTAATCTTGGCTAATGTAATTATGATGTGCCTTGGTGTGTTCCTCCTTGGGTCCACTTTCTTTGGGACTCTCTGAGCTTCCTGGACTTCCTGGAAGTCTATTCCCTTTGCCAGATTGGGGAAGTTCTCCTTTATTATTTGTTCAAATAAGTTTTCCACTTGTTGCTTGATCTTCCTCTTCCTCTTCCCGTACCCCTATAATTCAGATGTTGGGACATTTAAAGATGTCCTGGAGGTTCCTAAGCTTCTCCTCCTTTTTTTGAAATCTTGTTTCTTCATTCATTTCTGACTGGGTGTTTCTTGCTTCCTTCTGGTCCACTCCGTTGATTTGAGTTCCAGTTTTCCTCCCATCTCTATTGGTTCCCTGTGTATTTTCCTTCATTTCACTTATTGTAGTCTTCATTTTTTCATCTCATTTGTGACCAAATTCAACCAGTTCTGTGAGCATCCTGATCACCAGTGCTTTGAACTATGCATCTGGTAGGTTGGCTACCAGTGCTTTGAGCTGTGCATCTGATAGGTTGGCTATCTCTTGGTCGCTTAGATGAATTAGCTCTTGCACATTGATCTGGTCTCCCATTTGAGCCATTTTTTTGCGGGGCAGGGGGGGTCTAGTCACAGCTGTTAAGTAGTGAGGGGCGGAGCCTTAGGTGTTCACCAGGACAGGGCAACCCAGTTGCAGAGTTGTGATGCTGGATGTGGGGGCGGGGTCCAAGAAGGAACAATGGCACCTGCTCCGCTCTCTCTAGGATTCCAGTCCCCTCTGCTGCTTTCCCCAAGCAAACTGGGCCCTTCCCCAAGCAAACTGGGCCCTTCTGGTGCTGATTTCTGGTGGGTGGGCCTTTGCACATTCTAGAACCCTGTGGGTCTCTCCAACAAACTCTCCTATGAGACTGGTGTTCTCTCCCAGCATGTCAGTCCCCACAAGT
>PVKU01017805.1:0-10571 GCA_004027475.1 Anoura caudifer
GTACTCTTCTCACCATTTCATGAAAACTGACATACTCTCTTTAAGGTGTGTACCAAAACCTTGAAAAAGATTATCTTTTAAGCATGTCTCTCTGTTTCTTTCCTGACACTTCAGGAGAACACTCAGAGAGTGAAGGCCCTTTATTTGACCAACTTTCACTAAATAAGAGCTCTACTTTAAGAAAAAGAATGGAAACTACTAGATGTTACGGAACTGCAGGTTGCTTTCTTGTGTTGGTGATTGAGCAAAGACCATTTTTAAGTATAAAACTCAATGAGCTTTAGCAAATTTATAGAGTTGTATGATCATAGCCACAATTTTATTTTAGCACATTTCTAACACCCCCGAAAGATCCCGGTGCCCCTTTGTGGTCGCTGCCCCTTCCCACTCCCAGCCCAGGTAATCAGTAATGGTGCCTTATCTTCTCTAGCTGGCGTATGGAATATGTATTCTATTGTTCATTGCCCTTGCTTTCTAGTAATTGTCAAAATCGCCACGGCAAAAAGTGATTTATTCTGCTAGTTTGACAATGTAATACCCAAAACATGCCCTGCTTATCCATACGCATGAATGAAAGTAGATAGTTTTCCCTCAACATATGAGAAATCTTATTTCCTTCACTAAGTCTTTTATCTAAATGGGAGAATTGACCACAAACACTATTTTTTGAGACTTGGGCCTACCAATCATCAGGTTTCATTTTAGGTGTGTGATTGCAGAAAACAGAGGTTCACGCTATTCAATCATCCCTTTTGCCCTTTATTCCAGAGACAAACTAAAATAAATACTACTTTGGGATGGAAATTTTTCAAGGAAGTTTATTCTTTTTCCACAGTGAGTGTCTCTGCTAACATATGCACCACAGTTTTGAGGCAACCCTCCCAGATAGGCATTTCTTCAATTATTTATTTTTATGTATTGCTACCCCTTACTCTGAATCTGCCAGCTAATGACTCTGGGTTTGGAGCCAGAGTCACTCTCTCTGGCCTTGTCTGTCAGTGCATTGCAGAGCAGCCTCGGGATCTGGGGAGGACTCTGGTGCTCGTTACAATTTGTCTACCCTGATTAAAGCCCTTTTCTCTTCTCCAGAAACGTGTCGTATTATCCACTGATGTCCTCTCTTCCCATCCTTAGCTCATGTATCATCTTTAACTCCTTTCTTTTTTCTTTCAGTGGATTTTTGACCAATGATGAAGAGGAGGTAAAGATGTACCTATTTCTCCATCCTAAACTAGAAGCTCTGTCAGAAAACATAGCAATCAAAACTTCCTTTGATTCTCATAAAGGCCTCCTATACTTGAAGGTCATATTTTTATAGTATCCTTTATATTTTATTGTTCTTACTTTTGACATTTAACTGCATGATTCATTTGAAATTTATGTTGAGTGTTCCTTAAGATCTGAGGATCTAAATTTTTGGCTTGCAAACATATATGAAATTAATCCAGAATCTCTTACAGAATAATTTAACCTTTCTTATTAATTAGATAATTATCTTTTAAATAAAACCAGTTGGTATCAGAACATTTCACACCACTTAATTTATCATTTTTCTTGTATCCTATGACATTGTAAAAATTGCTCTAGATTTATAATACCTATTAATACTTGGTACACTCATGGTTCAGACTTCAATTTACAAATGTGTTTCTTACAGATGTTTTTTCCTACATTGCTCATATATTCTCCTCCTTCATGTGACATGCTGATTCAGGCCCCTGAAAGAAGCAGAGTGACAGAAAGGATTCTAGACATCATTTAAATTCAGCTGCCATCTTTCACAGGGAAAAGACAATAACAGCACATAATGTGACGGTGACTATTTCAGTCAATTACTACAGGAGTCAATGCTAAATCCACAAACACCTGGCTCCACTTAGCACTCTTCTCACCATTTCATGAAAACTGACATACTCTCTTTAAGGTGTGTACCAAAACCTTGAAAAAGATTATCTTTTAAGCATGTCTGTTTCTTTCCTGACACTTCAGGAGAATACTCAGAGAACAAAGGCCCTTTATTTGACCAACTTTCACTAAATAAGAGCTCTCCTTTAAGAAAAAGAATGGAAACTACTAGATGTTATGGAACTGCAGGTTGCTTTCTTGTGTTGGTGATTAAGCAGAGACCATTAAAGATCATCTAGCAGGTAATGTATTTCACTCAATTCACTGAAGATAATTGACCCCTCTTACCAACAGCGTCATTTAGAAACCCGTGGGCCTTCTCTCTATTTGTAGAAACAGCATCTAATGAATTGAAAATCTGGGAGTGAGTGGTGGGTAAGAGGGGCATTTGGAAGCAATGAGAATACAGTGTTAAAAGCAAAGCCGTTTTAATTATCATTTTATTTCAAATAATAAATTTGGCTGGAGAACAAAATATATTCAGTCATGGTCAGTCTCCAGGTGAATGTGTCTGCTCCTGACATCACACAGAATGTGCAGTTTTACTAACCCCAGGACATGGCCCTGCTGGCACCAAACATTCACACTGTTTGACTCCCACTGTTTCTAAATCGACTGTGATCATATTGTATTTTGTCAGATAGAAGGTGCCACCAATTACAAAAATACCATTATTTTATTTATGGCTAAGAAAGAAAATGCTTCTAATAAAACTTTTATATGTCATCAATTTTAAGATGATTCTTAAACTCATCATCTCAGATAAATTAAACTCCAATAAATTAAAACCATAAAATTTATGAAAATTTTAAGACAAAGAAATAAGGGGCCAAATTAACCCCTTTATTATTGATGAAGCTATTATCAGAATTGTGCTATATTTGGAATGATGACTTGTGCGTACTGAACCCCAGAAATACCAGGCAGCACCTGGCAGAGCTGAACACTGCAGGACTCCGTAAGCAGCAGTGAGGAAGAGAATATGCAGTCCTCACGAGCAGTTCACTGGTAATGGGAAGGAGAAAGCAGTGAGTTGTGCTATACACGCCTAATTTTTTCTCACGAAGTCACCAAACAGATAAGTCATTCCATCTCCTTTAGGATACAAGCAAAGAAGCAGAGTTGTGAATCATAACGTTTTATGGAGGAAATACCCCTCAGAACAGATATGTACAATGAGGGCTACTAAAAATTTTGTTTTTTACCTTTCAGTTCTGCTCCAGTGATGACAGACTCAATTCAGTCCTAGAAAGTTGATTAGAAACCATATTCCAAAGCATTCCAAGATTATTCTGTATGAAAAGAGTAAAATTCAAGTTATGGGAGAAATCTATGAAGGGTATAAAGCATAGAATATGAGAAAAAGGAGATTAAACTTTTTCACCTTAATAGGAAATTTACATCCCCCTGCCAAAAAAGGCAGATGGTTGAGAAGGCTCACAATGATCTCTGAGAACAAAACCAGAAGTAGAGACTCTGTCTGTTCTCCTAATAGGCTTACACTTCCCAAACTCCCAGTAGTTTCCAAGCCACAAACAGTTGAAACACTCCTCTTGTCTGCAGGTTTCATTTTCCAGATGCTGCTGGTTGCCTGTCTGTAAGAAGGCACTGAATCACAGGTGCCAGAAATGGGCGAATGGAAGTCAGAAACCTGACTCAGTTGACATGACCCTGTTTCATTCCTTTGCGTTCTTCCTCTCTTGTTTGCATCAGTCTCTCACCATTTGCCTTACATCCCAGGTTGTTCTCATGCCCAAGGGCCTCCTGTTGGCATTTGATGTTTGTTTGGGGATATCTAGTTTCCGCTGACTCCTATACCGCTTTGAATCCTAAAAAAAATGCTATAAATACTTTATATGGATTGGAAACTATCACAGGCTGTAGAGCCAGGAGAGGAGAGTTTTGTCCTATCCATAATCTTATAAGTAAAAGGAAGGCGTTTTGGCTTCTAGAGACCTCTGAGGTGACTTTTACTCTTTTATTCCTTTCTGGGGTTGTTTTCCTTTTCTGTTCTACAGTGAATATTATTGTAGAACCTCATATTGAACATTATATGGAACACAAAAAAACCCACTTATTCCAATTATTTCCACTATCTCAAACCCCCAGGGACTTGAAACCAATTTTCAATATTAAAATAAGAAACATGAACTTTCAAAAACAAGTTATTAAAAATTGTTGTAAAAGTAAGAGACACCACATAATGATGTATAATTATTTATCAAATCAAGATCACAGAACTTTTTGTTTAAGATTTTTAGGAAAATGATCTATGATGGTTGAGAGGCAGGGAAAGATGTCAGACAGAAGAAAATTTCATGCAGCCATTGAAATATTATTATGCATTAGAAAGGTACAGTAGGTGGAAGAAGCTAATGAGGAAATTTCATAGGTTGAGGAACATGAATTTCGTCCTTTTCCTCATCTAAAGTCAGCATCCTTTCTGTGACCTGTCTTCTTGGTTTTATGCCTCATCTTTCCCATTTACTAAGTACAGAAAGATGGGCATGCTACTTTACCTTCATGTATTTCAGTTTTCTCTGTAAAAGAAATAACTGTACATCCCTTATAGGGTTAATATAAAAATTAAATTAATTCATCCAAGAAAAGCACTGAAAATAATGGGTTTAGACTAATAAAGTCAGTAACACATGGTTATTAAACTTACACTGTTTACTAGTTAACTTCTGGTCATCTTTCAGAGCCACTCTCAAATGTCAATTTTTAAATTAAACTTAATCCAATTGATTGGCTTCAATTTTAGCATTTATTACTTCTATTCTTACACTTATTTTTATGAAAACTTGATTAATGTCTTTCTCCCCTACTTGATTTTAGGCCAAGAACAGAAATTGAATCTCTTTTTTGCTCAAAAATATCTTCTCAGTTTACTCACAGTGAAACAAAAAATCCCCACAATCACTAAAGCCTTATGCCAAGAATTTGCCACTTCCCGCCCACCTGTAACACCTCTCCCACCTCATCTCCGCTATGCTCATTTCTGCTTCCTCCACTTCAGCATTAAAGGGCCCGCTTGCTGGTCCTTGAACACATCAAGCACATATGTAACATGGCATTTGCACTGGATTCTCTCTCCCTGGCAAATGTTCTTCCCCAAGGTCTCCAAATTGCTCACCCCTTCATCTCCTCAGAAATTTATTCAAATACTACCTTCTCAGGCTAGCCTTCAACTAGTCACCTTATTTTAAAAATAAAACCTGCAGTCACTTCTTGGCCTTTGGCTAAGATCAAGTGTAGTTGGAAGCAACCCAGGTGCCCATCAGTAAAAGAATGGATCAAAAAACTTAGCTACATTTACACAATGGAATTCTATGCAGCAGAAAGAAAAAAGGAGCTCCTACCCTTTGCAACAGCATGGATGGAACTGGAGAGCATTATGCTAAGTGAAATAAGCCAGGAAGTGAAAGACAAATACCCTATGATCTCACCTTTAACAGGAACCTAACCAACAAAACAAACAAACAAGCAAAATATAACCAAAGACACTGAAATTGAGTACAGGCTGACAGTCACCAGAGGGGAGGGGGAGGGAAGATCAGGGGAAAAGGGGAAGGGTTTACAGGAACAAGTATAAAGGACACATGGACAAAAACTAAGGGGGTGGAAATGGGAGGGTGGTGGGGAGGGCTGGGGTGGTGGGCTGGGATGGGAGTAAAAGACAGAAAACTGTACAAGAACAACAATTAAAATAAATTTTTAAAATATATAAATAAATAAATATTAAAAAAGATCCAGTGTAGTATCTGTTCTTATCCATTTAAAACCACAACCTGCAAAATGTCCTATATCCCTTTCACAGTTTATTTTTTCTATGATATCTATCTGTATCTAACGTTGTATATGTTTAATTAATTACTCTGTGTCTGTCTGCTCAGTCTTCCTCACTAGTTTGCATAACTCATGGCACCAAGATACTTTGCTTCTTGTATCCTTGGGGTCTAAAGTGTGTCTGATACATTTTAGATGTTTAATAAATATTTGGAGAACCAGGGAAGATATTGGTGCATTAGTAGGGTAACTAACAGTTCTTCAGGTCTTCAAGAGTCTTTCATGAACTGAAAAACTGAATAAGTTGAATTAAATACATTGATTGAGCTGAAAAGTAAATTCAGTTCATGATCAATTGAATGAGTTGAATTGAATTCATATATTGAACGAATCAAAGAACTGAGAGAATTGAATGAATAAACTCACTTGAGTCTTCAAGAATACAAAGGACTCAGATATATGGAAATATGAAAGGCAGTTTATTACAGCAAAAAAGAAGGTGAAATCAGACACAGCAGATCTAGGTTTGAGCAGAAATGTGTTTTCAGTGCAACTCTAGGCAAGGGTATTAACATTTCCAAGTTTCATATCTTCATTACTCATCTTAGAAATGAAACTGGCAAGTAAATGTCAAACCACTCTACATTCTACTAGCAGATACAATTACCTCTACCTGTTGCCTTTATTCACAGCTCTTTCTCATAGCAGTTTTAGGATAATACTGGAAAGATATTGGTGCACAAAATCTGAGGTGATGTAATTATTTTTGCAACCTTGTATCCTTGTAATAACTGACTTTATAAGCAATGCTTGTCTGACATCTAGCTCAATTAACATTGCAAAATACCTGCCTGTTCCATTACCCTTTATTGTTTTTAATGTGATGGTTAATCATATATGTCAATTTGACTGGATCAGATAGTTGGATCAGATAGGTGCTCCGATAGTTGGCTAAACATTATTTCTGAATTTGTCTGGGAGTGTGTTTCCAAATAAGATTATCATGGAATCAGTAAACTAAATAAAGCAGATTGCCTACTGCCATGTGGGTAGACATAATCCAATTTGTTGAGGGACTCAATGGAACAGAAAGGTGAAAAAAAAGTTCACTCTCTCTGCCTGACTCTTGAACTGGGACATCAGTTTTCTCCTGCCCTTGGACTGGGACTTACATTATCAAATCTCTTGCTTCCCTTTGTTCTCAGGCCTCCACACTTGGACTGAAACTTATACCATCAGCTTTCCTGGGCTTCCAGTTTGCAGACAACATATTGTTAAACTTCTCAGCCTCTCCAATCATATGAACCAATTCTTTTTAATAAATCTATTCATATATACATATGCACATACATATGTATAATTTACAATACTATATCTATTTCTATGCATTTATTTGCCCATCTATTCCCCATTAGTTCTCTTGCTCTGGAAAACCCTGACTAATCTACCATTATTATAAAAAACTTACAGCCCATAAAAAGCCATGAGAAGAGTAAACCTGCAAATGTGCATATGTGCCAATGAGAAGATGATGGACTTAGGAGGCTCATGGAGACCTTAATTCTTATTCAAAGTTGTCATTACTTGTGACATATGGCTCCTACCTATGAAACACTAAAAAAACAAACATACAAAAATGCCCAGGATCTATAGACAACTGAAAGGCTATTTCGGAGCCCATCTTCATATTAAGTATTAACTTGGAAGACAAGAAAAATTGCTATATAACACCTAGGGAGAATGGAAAGTGAAATAAGGAGAAAAATGCTGATTATTACTAGGCAGACTTTATCAGTAGTGAAAGATATTAGGAGGCTATAGTGGTACCTAGCCCCAGAGTACTAACAGAACAGAGACCTGTACTAGATCAACTCCAGACAGTGATGCCCTCAAGTGAAAAAAAAAAAAAAAGAAAGAAAGAAAAGATGTTTAGAGAAACAAATAAATGGCAACATAACATATACTATTTTAATGGGGTAAAAGACTCAAGACTATTAACATATCAATTCTCCACAAAATTATCTATAAATTAAAACATTGCTAGTCAAATCCAGAAGGATGTTTTAAAGATATTGAGAAGTAAATTATAAAATTTACTGCAAATGCAAAAAAAAACTAGAATAGCCCAAACATTTTAAAATAAAAAAAGTAATAAAGCTGCAGAACTCACACAATACTCCAAGATTCACTATAAAACTGCAGTAAAGACAGTGGGATATAGATGAAAGAGATGACACATAGATCAATGGAACTAAATTAAATCCTTTAAATAGACCTAAGCAAATATAACTAATTTTTAATGCTTTTTCAAAAGATTTTATTTGTTTATTTTTAGAGAGAGATAAGGAGGGGAAAAATGAGGGAGAGACACATCAATGTGTGGTTGTCTCTCACATGCCCCCTACTGGGGACCTGGCCTGCAACCCGGGCATGTGCCCTGACTGGGAATTTAATTCTCAACCCTTTTGTTCACAGTCCGGCACTTGATCCATTGATCTACACCAGCCAGGAATAACTTTTTTAAATGGTACAAAGGCAATTTGATAGAGAAAAAATAATTCTGTTAAGCAAATGATGCTGGAGCAATTGAACACCCATATGTAAAAAATAAAACTATTTATACCTCACAAAATACATAACAAAATATATCAAAGCCAATCATATACCTAAGTATAAAATAGAGTGCGATTAGAAAATATTTTAGAAAAATAGGACAAAATATGTGTAATATTGGGTAAGCAATGAGCTCTTTGAACATTAATAGCATGATCCATAAAAAAATAATATGATACATCAGAAGTCATCATCCTTTTACTCTTTAAAAGACACAATAAAGAGAAATAAGCACTATGAAAACTAAAATCTAAAAAAGCTGGTCAATTTTTGTTGTTGTTGTTCAAGTACAGTTGTCTCTATTTGCCTTCCTCCACTCCCCCCACCCCAGCCACCCCCACCTCCCTCCCCTGATCCCTTGGTTTTGTCCATGTGTCCTTTATAGTTGTTCCTGAAAACCCTTCCCCATTTTCCCTCCATTATCCCCTCCCACATCCCCTCTGGTTACTGTCAGCTTGTTCTTTTTTTTAAGATTTTATTTATTTATCTTTGGAGGGGAAGGGAAGGAGAGAGGGAGAGAAATATCAATGTGTGGTTGCCTCTCATGTGTCCCCTGCCGGGAACTGTCCTGCAACCCAGGCATGTGCCCTGACTGGGAATCAAACTGCGATCCTTTGGTTTGCAGGCCCGCGCTCAATCCACTGAGCTACACCAGCCAGGGCTTGTCAGCTTGTTCTTAATTTCAATGTCTCTGGCTATATTTTGCTTGCTTGTTTGTTTTGTTGATTAGGTTCCACTTATAGGGGAGATTATATGGTATTCAAATGGACAAAAATCTAGATCTATGGCAGGAAACATACAAAATGAGCCTAAAACGATGTAAAGTTTCAGAAAGTATGGAAGTTCTTAATATTTTTAAGTGCACTGATGAGGTGTGTCAAAGGAACAAAGGAACCAACTGAAGGAGCTCTCAATGGCCAAAGCTGGAAACATAAAGTAGTATTGGTTGATAACCCAAAGTATAAAATAAATATCCATGATATCTATGCGCCCATACTGAAACAAATGATTGAACAAATTATTGAATGCTTGGGAAGAGACAGATCTTCCATGACAAAAAATTCCAAATATTTTAAGAGATATTCTGACCTCAAACAGAAGAGCATAATTTCCCATTTCTTCTGTGTGAGCTGTGCACGGTGACCTCCTTCTAAAGTATACAATGGAGAAAGGCAGAGTATGGAGAGGAAAACTTTACTTTGGAGTAAAGTGATAAACACAACCTTAGCCACATGATCAAGGTCAACATCCATAGTCATGGATCAGGTTGATACTACCTTTGATATGATTTGATAAAAACAGCACTTTAAATCTCTGGTTTCCCCCACCCCATTCATAAGCTCATCATAGCCAAACATCAGACAAACTCCAATAAGGGAGTATTTTATAAAATACATAACCAGTACTCCCAAAACTGTCAAGATCATCAATTAAAAGGAAAGTCTGGGTAACTGTCACAGACAAAGGAAGACATGACAACTAAATGTAATGTGTTATCTTGGATGACATTCTGTAAAAGAAAAATGATAGACAAAAATTGAAGAAAATCTGCCCTGGCTGGTGTGGCTCAGTGGGTTGAGTGCCAGCCTGAGAACCAAAGGGTCACTGGTTCAATTCCCAGTCAGGGCACATGTCTGGGTTGTGGACCAAGTCCCCAGTGGGAGATGCCCAAGAGGCAACTACATGTTGATGTTTCTCTCCTTCTCTTCCCCTCTTTCTAAAAATAAATAAATAAAATCTTTTAACAAATCTAAGAAAATCTTAAATTGTTGACTTTAGTTAATAATAATACTATGTAGATACTGGTTCATTAATTATAACATACTCATGTAATATGTTAATAATAAGTGAAACTGTGAGGGGTATAAGAGAGCTGTTAATACCACCTTTTTAATTTTCCTGTACATCAAGAACTGCTCTTAAAGATAAAGCCTATTTTTAACATAAAAGCAAAAGGTATATATGGACACTTTACCCAAAACATACCAGGTAAGGCAGAAGTCATGACTGTTTGATTGTGGTTGGTAGGGTGGTAATATGAGTGTAATAATTTAGTTTTAATTTGAACATTTCACCTAAAATGTCATTTGGCATGCTTGAATGTGGTATTGTTATGTTACAGAATTACCTGCTTATGATTTTTTAATAAAATTTTTGTAATAAAAAAGGGCAGTTATTTGTGCCAGACCCTGTATATGGAAGGGAGTTAGCACCTGAAAAGATTCTTGATGTAATTAATTATTAGGAAAATACAACCTAAAAAT
>PVKU01017806.1:0-10569 GCA_004027475.1 Anoura caudifer
GGGGGAATGTGGGTGGGAGGGGTGTGCAGGGTGGAGGGTAATGAAGGGGGGAAAATGGGGCAACTATAATAGCATAATCAATAAAATATAATTAAAAAAAAAAAAAAAAGAAATGTCATCTCATTATGGTTTTGATTTGTATTTCCCTGACGGTGAACGATGTTGAGTGCCTTTCCATGCACCTGTTGGCCATGTATATATGTTCTTCGAAAATATATTTATTCAGGTCCTTTGCCCATTTTTAATCAGATTATTTGGGTTTTTGCTACTGAGTTTTATGAGTTCCTTGTATATTTTGAATATTGAACACTTGTGAGATACATATATGATTTTCTGCCTTTCTGAGGGTTGTCTTTTCATTTTGTTGATTGGTTCTTCTGTTGTGCAGAAGTTTTACGGTCTGATATGACCCTACTTATTTATGTTTGCTTTTGTTGCTTGTGTTTGGTGTCATAAGAGAAAATCACTGTCAAGACCAATGTTAGGGACATTTTTCACTATGTTTTCTTCTAAGAGTTTTATGGTTTGGGGTCCTCCTTTAAGTCTCTAACCCATTTCAAGTTATTTTTTGTGAGTGGTATAAGATAAGATCCAGTTTCATTCCTCTGCATGTAGGCATCAACTTTTTCAGCACCATTTATTGAACAGACTATCTTTTCCTCATTGAGTATCCTTAGCTCCCTTGTCTGATATTAGTTGATTCTATGTGCATGGGTTTATTTCTGGGATCTCTACTCTGTTCCATTGATCTGTGTGTCTGTTTGGGGGCCAATACCATACTGTTTCTTATTACAATAGCTCTGTAGCATAGTTTGAAATCAGGAAGTAAAATGCCTCCAGCTTCCATCTTCTTTCTCCAGGTTGCTTTGGCTATTCAGGGTCTTTTCAGGTTTCATACAAATTTTAGTAATTTTTTTCTGTAAAAAAAGGTCATGAGAATTTTGATAGGATTCCATTGAATCTATAGATGGCTTTGAGTATTATGGACATTTTATCAATTAGCATATTAGTTCTCTCAGTCCATTCACATAAGATATCTTTTCATGTATTTGTTTCTTCTTCAGTCTTTACCAATGTTTTATAGTTTTTAGGGTACAGATCTTTCACCTCCTTGGCTAAATTTATTCCTAAGGATTTTATTGTTTTTGATCCTATTGTAATGGGTTTGTTTTCTTTATTTCTTTTCCAGATAGATTATTGTTAACATATGGGAACACATCTGGTTTTTTGAATATTGATTTTGCACCCTGCAACTTCAATAATTCAATAAAATTGAATAAAATAATTCAGTAAATATTTATTTATTAAAATGTAGCCCCTCCATTTTCCAGCCTTGTTCTAAACACCAGGGATAGAGCAATGAAGAAATGAGACAAGGTCCTTCCTCTCATGCTGTCCGCAAACCAGAGGATTGTTCTGTTCATCACCTCATTTAATTCTCACAACACACACACACACGCAGCGATCGTTATTATCATCTCTACTTCCCAGGGGAGGAAACTGAGCCTTCACCAAGTTAAGAAGTCTGCCCAAAGTCCTACAACTACGAAGTGACAGCGCTCAGACTCATGCCTGGGTCGGAGGAATCCGAAGACCACATTCCTGCAACCTGTCTTGGGGCAGCGTTTCCCAGCGGAAGGCTTTTATTCATGCTTCTCTCCATTTTATTTCCGACACTTCATGATGGACCGGTTTCATGATAGAATTTAATGGAATCAAATTTGAACAGCTCAAAATTGTGTAATTGATTACATTCTGTTTCCATCGCAAATTACTAATTTGATTCACACTTGCTAATGTGACACCTGAGGGAAAGGGAAGAGGTGGGTGGGTGGTTAGGCCTTAATGACCTACAATGTATGTGCTAATCGTGTAAGGTAAGTGTGATTTTAAATTCCCAGGTGGGCTATGATTAGACAGGCCACATAGCTATCATTAACTTATCTGCTGGATGCCTGAAAATTATTGTAATCAAGCCTGGTAAATTCTGAAATTAATTTTCATTAAATCTCCCCATATGAGAGATATACTGAGGACATCTCGATGTATTAGATATTCTCAATGAATATCTCATGTGTTGAGATGTGTATCTCACGTGATATATCATACATCATATGAGATCATCTATTTACAGAAATTCTAAAATCTTTTATCATCATATCACATTCAGTACAACTGTGAGTTATTTTAAAGACATACGCTGTTCTGGCTGAACTGTGTCCCTGACAAAATTCTTATGTTCAAACTCTAGCCCAGTACCTCAGAATGTGACTGCATTTGAAGACAGGGCTTTTAGAGAAGTACCTCAGTTAAAATGAGGCCATTAGGATGTGCCTTTGTCTTCTGTGACTGTTGCTCCTATGAGAGGAGGAACTGTGGACGCACAGAGACTCTGGGATGTGTGCTCACACAGGAAACAATCATGTGAGGATACAGCAAGAAGGCCACCATCTGCAAGCCAAGGAGGGGGCCACAGAAGAAACTAAATCTGTTGACACCTTGATCTTGGACTTCTAGACTCCAGAACTATGAGAAAATCAGTTTCGGCTGTAAGACACCCAGTCTGTAACATTCTGTTACGGCAGCTATAGCAAACTAATGCACGTGCATACTGTGTTCAATTGAACAAATAATTACCTTTCTCTGACATAAAACTATCCTCTTGGCGTATGCCATGGACCCTTTCTTCAAGGAATTTACAGTCTCTTGGAAACACACACACATGGATGAGACAATTAGAGAATAATAGGAGGTCCAGCAGAGGAGCTAAGTGCTACCCTGAGGCGATCAAAGCCAAGTGAGATCAGCATGGGTCAGAGAAAGATTGGAAGGGAAGGCTTTTTTTTTAGGGAAGGGAAGCCTTCCCTAAAAAAGAAGGGAAGGCTTTTTGTTTTGTTTTCACTGAATTTATTGGGGTGATGGATACAATAAGAGCTTAAATGATTATAAACTTTTTAAAACACACATACAAGGAAAAGAAGGGAAGGCAGTGAGGTGGGGGGGGCTGGGGTGAAATGGACAACAGCACAGAGTAAGAAGGGTTAAGAGGCATACGACACAGCGGTGGAGCCACCACCGCCAGTTACCAGATACGTGACCTTCACGTGAGGAGACGGCGCACCTTGCGTGGCTGCGGTGCAGAGTAACTGAGGCAGGCTCTGGGAGCACTCTGCTGGCATGTGCATCGTTCTCAGTGAGTACAACGGGAGTAGGGGAGGGCAGTGACGAGAACTTCGCTCAGAAAAAAAGAAAAAGATTTAGGCTGAGAAATAATGAAAGATAGAGGACGACTTTGCTGAGGACTTGAGACTAACCTAAATTCTCCCAGTATTAAAGATTTTCCCTGAAAGGAATATTTTGCTTCCAAATTGACAGCATATCAGTATAATAACAGCTGACATTTGCTGAGCACTCAGGCGTGCCAAGCTCTATTTTAAACACTTCACATGTATGAATTGCTTATATATGCTCATAATAATTCATTGAGGTCGGTCTGATAATAATCATCCCCACTTTAAAGATGAAGACACTGAGGTGGACAAGGTGACGCACACGTCCCACAGCTACACCGTTAGTGACGGAGGAGGGATTCAGGCACAGGCAGGTCCATCCAAGACCATTGCACCTGCACTCTCCTCAAAAGCACCTACAGGGCTCCATGTGAAAGAGCTCTTAGAATCCACACCAGAGAGGCCCTAAGTTACCCAAAATCGTGTAGCAGCCGGTGGCAGAGCCGGAGCATGAAGTCCTGCAAATGGTCCGTGCCCTTCTCCAGCTACACCCCAGCTTTCACTCTTCAAAATGCATAAAACTGGACATTTTCAGGGAGGGTCTTATATATATATATATATTTTTTTTTTTTCAGAAGAATACATACTCTATAACCCTCCCAAAGAATTCTGTTGATTTTCATCAACTCTGGGTACTTCCTACTTCTCCATATGACTTAGTAACTGTCAGAACAAAGGGAGAGAGAAAGAGAGAAGGAAATTCTCAAAATATAAATTCTATGACAATGGGGGAAATAGAAATTTAAGTACAAATTTTCTTATGTACCCATGGTAAAAGCTAATGTTTATTAAGACTAAAATATGCACATTAACCGCATTTTCTAATTTAATCCTTACACCGACCCTTGTATACAGATGCCAGTGTTATCCCATTTTAGAGATGAGCAGACTGACAGTCAGAGAGGTGAAGTAACTCATCGAAGCTGGAAGGTTGTCAGTGGTGGGGCAGGGGGCTCAGACACAGGTCTGTCAGACCTCAGCACCCATACTCCTAACTCCACGCTGTTACCTCCAACTCACACTCTCTTCTGTACTCCTGCTCAAGCTAGACCCCCACTGCTGAATGCCTTGTCTCTCTCCAAATCCTAATTATGTCCTAAAGTTGCAGTTCCCTGCCACACCTTCAACTCTTTATACCAGAACACAGGCATCAAAATCCCCCAGGGGGACTGGCTAAAATGTAGGTTCCTGTACCACATCCTTAGTTCAATGAATCATAATCTAGGAGAATGATGATAACTCTGCATTTCAGCGGGGTCACTGGGGGACTCTGGTGCTCACAAATGTTTGAGGGTGCTGGTTTGCACTACCCTGCGCGAAACTTGTGCACTGATCACAGGTCAACCTGGGGGCACTGGAAGCTGGCAAGGAGTGTACCAGCTCCAAGCAAGCTTGGTCACAAAGACAGCTGCTTGCTATTTCTCATAAAAGCAAGACTATAAATGTTTACTGAGCTCTTAGGTCCGCCAACCAAAGTTGGGTTACCTATAATGTGGCTTAACTCCGGAACTAGTTAACTCTTAGTACTAATAAATAAAAAGACATTAGGTACAGAACACAAAGAAAGAGAGATTATCGGGGTTCATGTTGACTCCATGTTTACAAGTTAAAGAGTATCCATACCCTTTTGGCATTTCCACTTCAAACAGATGAGTGTTCAGGAAAGGAAAATGGATACTGGAGATTTAAATCAAGGTTTGTAAGAAGCCACTTCTAAAAGCCAGGTGGCTGATGCAAATTAGAATACATTGTGATCCTCTTCTAAATAACAAGGAGGAGAAGAAAAGACACATTTTCAATAACATTTATGAAGCATTGATTTCCCTTTCTTTCTTACCCAGGGATACTCCATTGACTCCAGAAATGCCACGCTAAATAGGAACATGATTAACAATGATGATTTGGTGACAGGTGCATTTAGAGTAAAGCAGCTCCTTCATCAGCATTAATGAATATTTATTGAGCACCTACTATGTATAAAGCATATAATGAAATAGAGATTTGAAAAATATTTGGGTTTTTTTAAGATTTAATTTATTTATTTTTAGAGAGGGGAAAGGAAGGAGAAAGAGAGGGAGAGAAACATCAATGTGTGGTTGCCTCTTGTGTGCCCCCTACTGGGGACCTGGCCCACAACCCAGGCATGTGCCCTGACTGGGAATTGAACCAGTGACCCTTTGGTTGTCAGTCTGACACTCAATCTGCTGAGCCATACCAGTCAGGGCTGAAAAATACTTAGGTTTACACCATGGAGACCTAAGATGACAGTATCTGAAAGAATGATTAAGCTAAGTCCTAAATCAGATCTGGAACATTTAAGGAGCATCTACATCAAGTCTGACCAAAGGAATCATAAAGACAGCAAACATAAGTTTTCCTCAATGGTCTCATCAACTAGCAGGGTTCAGTGAACAGGAGCTGCCTTCTCCTAGCTGCCCTTCTATTTTTCCAGAACAACCATGACTGAAAAAATGGTCCCCTGGCCCTGTCAATAACTCCAGATAATTTGAAAGGAAAAAAATCCATGCATCCTCTATTATATTGTTTTTAGTGTCTGATAAAAAAATGCATATGATTAAAAGGTACCCTAAATTCAGTATTATCTTAACTTGTATTTTATTAAGCACGGTGGTACGGTTGAAAAAGGAGCCACATACTAAACCCAACAAGCTCACAGGAGCCCTGCATGGTGGCCTTACAAAGTCAGAGACCAAAAGTGACCATCTAGGATGGTCTGAAGTTAAAACTTTCTGACTAAAAGGGGTTCATGGTGGGTAGTCATGTCCTCAGCCAGTATTACCTTTGCCTAACGTAGGTCACTCTCCACCTTAACTAAGCCTGTCTGATATCTTTTTTGCACCTAGAATAACATACCTGATAAAATGCCTTTCAGAATAGCAAAGTAATTTCCTTTTTTCCAGACCCTTCAAAGTACAAACACCAGAGGGGAGACCACGACTCCCTTCATTGTTACTGTTGGCTGTTAACTATCCTGTACCCACCTATGAAAAACTTATGTCTTTTCATTTTACTTCTTATCCAATCCCAGAGGTTTCCCTGCTTTGCCTTCTCCCACCTCCCTAACCTAGCTCCAATGAATTTCTGTAACACCCTTACATCTTCCCCTTAGATGTATAAAATAAGTGGTAAAACTGCCATTTTCTGGACCATTTTCTCAATTCGTTGAGATTTTGCTTTCTGGCGATTGTCAGTTTGGCTCAAATAAACTCATAAAAATTCCTACAGGCTTGGATGTTTCTTACATTGACAGCAGTTTCTACATATACCTAAAAAGTAGTTAAATCATCTCGTTTATTCAGTCTACAGACAATGCTTGGAACACTGAGGGATTTGAAGTTCCCTTTAATCATGTCAAGAGCCCGGAGGGAGCAGAGGTTTGAGTCCCACTAGCTGAGATTTGTAGCCTCCACTTATTATCTCAAGGGATTTCCTCCCAGACTCTTCTTAACTGGGCTGTGGAGAGCGAGCCCTGGTGCCCACTGAAAGCACGAAGGTCAGACCTGTTAGGAAATGGGGAGGCTCACAGCAGACACTAGGCTTCTGCAGCTTCTTTAGGGCAGCGTTTTCAGAAGCTGTCAGGGTCTTCATGTTTACAATTGGGGACTGAGCCTAGACGGGCTCAGAGCAACTGCTTCATTCTCTGTGAAGGTCTGATCTCACCCCAGAGGATGCCCTGACTGGCATAAAGTGTGATGAGTAGAAAAGGATGAGGCAAAAAAGCATTGTCAAGCAGGTCATTAATGCCTAATTCTCTCCACGGGGGGCAAGCATTGTCCTTAGGAATAGTTATGCTGTAAAACCATAGGTAACAGAGAAGTGGATTAAAGTAGATCATTCTTAAGGTTTACTCCTCAAAATCCTCAGAAGTCAAACATGATTCCAACCTGGGGTCATCCACCAAGCATGAAGGTTGTGGATAACAGTATTATTAATATTCCATAAATTCTTTATATAGTACTCAGTGGAAAATCATCATTTGTAATATTTATCTGGTGCTTGAATGAGAACATGCGATAATATAACAATTCAATTTTCTACTTTGACACCTCAAATATGACCAAGTCATTATACTCAATCAGTAATACATTTATCATCTACGTGAAGCCAATTATGCACCAATAATCAGTGAAATTTCGAACTTGTAACCTAGCCCCATGTGCCGTGATGACAGTGAAGGTGGAGACATTTGCTGTAATTATGCTGTCGTTGCCTCTAAGAAAATGTTTTATACCTGCAAGGGCAGGCAGTGCTTTTAAAACCTCAATTCCAGTCTGGCGCTTTATGACAAATTGCCTTTTGAATCATAAGCATTTTAGAAGGGCAATAGGAGACGCAGTCACAAAAACACAGCATGAGTATGTGCCTTTGGAATCAGATAAACTGTGGTTCAAATCCTGGTTGTGCATTTATTAATGGAGTGACCTTGGGCAAGTAATTGAAGCCTCAGTTTCCCCTACTGTAAAAGGGATGGTCATAATTACCATGCAAGGTTGTGGAAGGATTCACCATGCTGTAGGCACAGAGATGCCCTACAAATTATAGGCACTATCCTTATAACCAAAAGAACTTAACCAAACCTCAGGTCATGTTTTTAAAAGAGTAATTGTTGAAAGAAGAGAAGCATTTAAAGCATAGCACTCATTCTAATCAAGAGTCTTTTAAAATATTCTGATTACTAGAGAACAATTACATGTACTATTTTAATAACATCATAAAATGGTTGCACTTTGTTCTTTGTTTATTGCATTCTGAAGCCCCATGTTAGAGTTATAGGCATATAAACTGGGGTTATTAGGAGTGCCTGCAGAAGGCACTTACTGATGCATCATTTAGCCTGAATCTTGTCTTTGGAAGAGAAAAATCCAGAGTGTTCATTTGAGATCATCTACATAGCATATGTGTGTGCATTTTAACTGAGCTTTACACAGTCCCTCCTAGGAATTTTTCTTGCCCTATGAGACAGTGAAGGATACTGTCTGGGACCAGGGTAGATTTGGAGAGAACTAATATGTGTGGGATGTGTCACTCCAGGAAGCTTCCCATGAACCTCTTCTTTGGTCCCAAAGAGTTGGCTTCAGGCCTCTGGGAGCCACAGACACTGCCAGGAATGCCTGAGTGAGTATGAGCACAACCATTCACTGTGTGTGGAACACACAAAGCATGTCATCACCAGGGGTCTGAGTTCTAGTTGCCTATTGTGAAACAAATCACCCCAAACATAGAGGCTTAAAAAAAATGATTCTTTCTCATAGTCCTCTGGGTTGACTGGTGGTGCTACTTCCTGTGGTGTCCGGCGCGGTGCCAGGATGGCCGCTGTCATCTGGGGACTTGGTGGGGCTGGAAGGTTCAGGATGGCTCATTTCCGGGCTCACTGCCTATTGGTGGCTGGGAGCTCAGCTGAGGCCGTTCACCAAAACCCCCATACGTAGAATCACCACGTAGATGGGGCTTCTTATGATTTGGTGGCTAGGCTGCCAAAGGTGGCTCTCAAAGAAAGCAGACTCACAAAGAGCCAGATGGAAACAGCAAGGCTGCTTCTAATGACCTTGCTTTGGACGCCACCAGCATCATTCCCACCTCACCCTCTGGGCCAAACCACTGGCAGGGCTGGCCTGTGGCTCCAGGGCAGGGTAATCAGACTTCCGTCTTGGGGGGGTGCTGCTATTTTCAAGTGGTTTTCAATGTGTGATTGATAAAGTGCAAATCTGTTGAAGGACATTTTGAATCTTAATAAAGTTTAGTCATCAAGTAATTTTTAATCAATGTATAAAAGTGTATAAGCCATCTAACAAGATGATTAAGAATTTAAGCTTTGTAGTCACTTTCCCAGCGCTGTGAGGCCACACTATATGATTAAAAAGTTGTTCACCAGTGCCTACTTTGGATTGATTTAGAACCAAAGGGGGAAACTGTAGACAAAAAAAAAAACTGGTGGTTCTATGAAAAGTAACCTCACAGGGTGATCTAATCATAAATTCCTAACTGGGCAGGTCAGCGTGGGTAGTCAAGTCCCAGGGATATAACTTCTTAGTAAAAAGGCTTATCTTTGCTTCAAGCCAGCCCTGTCCATCATTTCTGTGCATCTAGGTTAACACACCTTGAAATAAGCTACAACCACATTCAAGAGAGCACACAATCTCGTTAACACTCCCGTAACCCAATCCTGCCTTATTTTTACATTCACCTCCCATGTAAACTTTCTTACTTTCTCTCCCTAATTTCAAATGCATAAAAGCAGCTGCAAAACTATTACTCTCTGGAGATCTTGTTCCACAGCATGTTTTGTCACTTTGGTTCAAATAAACTTTTATTTAAAAGAATTTTTTTAAAATAAACTTTGTAGTAAGACAGGTCTGAATTTAAATTCTTATATCTACTGGTTGTATAATGTTGAGAAAATCACTAAGCATCAATTTCTCTACCTCTAAATTGGCTATAGAAATGAACCTCACAGAGGAGCACCAAGGATTGCATCTAAAAATGCATGGATGAAGCTTAGCACTGTGAAAAAGTTTGCCTTGTAGCTACTGTAATCCCAGAAGGCAGTGCTGTAGCTGAACCTCTGTGCTTCTCCAACCCCCTCCTCCACTCCCCATCCCCTGCCTGGCTTCAGTTCCTGTTATTTGAGTAGATGCTTTGCAACCATGCCTGACACGTGGGCTAGCTGGGAAGTGTCCTTAACTAGAAACTCACTGGGAAACAAACAAACAAAAAAACCCAGAAATGAAAATGGCTCAAACCGGAGAACAAATCAAAGCCCCAGAGCCAATTTATCTAAGCGATGAAGAGATAGCCAACCTATCAGATGCACAATTCAAAACCCTGGTAATCAGAATGCTTACAGAATTGGTTGATTTTGCTCACAAATTAGATGAAAAAATGAAGGATACAATAAGTGAAATGAAGAAAGATGCATGGGGAACCAACAGAGATGGGAGGAAAACTGGGACTCAAATCAATGGAGTGGACCAGAAGGAAGAAAGAAACAAACAAAAAACGAGGAAGAAACAAGAATTCAAAAAAATGAGGAGAGGCTTAGGAACCTCCAGGACATCTTTCAACGTCCCAACATCCGAATTATAGGGGTACCAGAAGGGGAAGAAGAAGAGCAACCAGTGGAAAACTTATTTGAACAAATAATAAAGGAGAACTTCCCCAATCTGGCAAAGGAAATAGTCTTCCAGGAAGTCCAGGAAGCTCAGAGAGTCCCAAAGAAGTTGGACCCGAGGAGGAACACACCAAGGCACATTATAATTAC
>PVKU01017807.1:0-10562 GCA_004027475.1 Anoura caudifer
AGTAGCCTCTTCAACAAGTGGTGTTGGGAGAACTGGACAGCTACATGCAAAAAAATGAAACTTGAACACCAACTTACAACATACACAAAAATAAATTCAAGGTGGATAAAAGATTTAAATATAAGCTGTGACACCATTAAAGTCCTAGAAGGAGAAGGTAGGCAGGAAAATTTCAGACATTTCATGCAGCAGCATTTTTACTGATATGTCCCCCTAAAGTAAGGGACATAAAGGAAAGAATAAACAAATGGGATCTCATCAAAATAAAAAGCTTCTGTACGGCTAAAGAAAACAGTATTAAAATAAAAAGAAAACTGTATGGGAAAACATATTTGCCAATGATACCTCAGACAAGGATTTAATCTCCAAAATATATAAAGAATTTACATGACTCCACTCTAAGAAGACAAGCAACCCCATTAAAAAGTGGGCAAAGGACTTGAACAGACACTTCTCCAAGGAGGACATACAGAGGATCCAGAGACACATGAAAAGATGCTCGATATTGCTAGCTATCAGAGAGATGCAAATTAAAAGCACAATGTGATACCACCTCACACCAGTCAGAATGGCCATCATAAACAAAACAACAAGTGTTGGAGAGGTTGTGGAGAAAAGCAGTCCCTAGTGCACTGCTGGTGGGATTGCAGACTGGTACAACCACTATGGAAAACAGTATGAAATTTTCTAAGAAAACTAAAAATGGACCTACCTTTTGACCCAGTAATTCCACTGCTAGGATTATATCCTAGGAACCCTGAAACACCAATCCAAAAGAATCTATGCACCCCAATATTTATAGCAGCACAATGTACAATAGCCAAGTGTTGGAAGCAACTTAGGTGCCCATCAGTAAATGGATGGATCAAGAAACTATGGTACATTTACACAATGGAATTCTATGCAGCAGAAAGAAAGGAGCTCCTGCCCTCCGGGACAGCATGGATGGAACTGGAGAGCATCATGCTAAGTGAAATAAGCCAGGCAGTGAAAGACAAATACCATATGATCTCACCTTTAACAGGAATATTTAAAAAACAAACAAACAAGCACAATATAACCAAAGACACTGAAATTGAGAAGGGGTTGATAGTCACCAGAGGGGAGAGGGGAGGGAATTTCTGGGGGAAAGGGGAAGGATTTACAGGAACAAGTATGAAGGACATATGGATAAAAACTAGCGGGGTTGGAAATGGGAGGGGGGTGGGGAGGGCTGCGGCAGTGGGCTGGAATGGGAGCAAAAGACAGAAAACTGTACAAGAACAACAATTAAAATAAATTTAAAAAATAAAAAAACAAAAAAATAAAAAATAAAGTATAAATTTCACTAAAACTTTAGCAAAATACTAGAGAGTGAAAAAATGCAAATTGTTAATCTATTTTTTTACTTATAGAAGTGTACATTTATTTAATCACTAATATGTTTTTATTTTGCAGATAAATTCAGTAATTATTTAAATATATTTAAGTACTTCAATTGGACAATATTTCTTTCTCATTTATTTAACTACTATTTTAGCTCACAAGATTCCACAAAGAATATAGGATCTACCATGTTTAGAAGGTTCTCAATAAATTTTTGAAACAAAATCTCAAAAAAAAAAAAGAAAGAACAGTTAAAATGTTTGTTGTATTAACATTGTATCATTGATATTTTTATTTTTAAAAATAAATGTCATATTTTAAATTAATTTTTATTGTTTTCAATTATAGTTGTTCCCCTATTTCCTCCATTATTCTCCACTGCCCTACACACCTTCCACTTTCAATTCTCCCCCTCCATAGTCTTTGTTCCTGGGTCTTTATACATGTTCCTTGACTTCACCCTTCCTCTTCTTTCCTCCATTTACCTCTCTTCCTGCCCCTCTGGTCACTGTCAGTTTGTTCTTTATTTCAATGTCTCTGGTTATATTTTGCTTGCTGTTTTGTTGATTAGGTTAGAATTATAGGTGAGGTTATATGGTTCTTACCTTTCACTGCCTGGCTTTTTTCACTTAGCATAATAATCTCCAGTTCCATTCATGATGTTGCAAAGGGTATGACTTCCTTCTTTCTTCCTGTTGTGTAGTGTCCTATTGTGTAAATGTACCAGTTTTTTGATCCACTCATTTACTGATGGGCACTTGTGCTGTTACCAGCACTCAGCTATTGTAAATAATGCTGCTTGAACATTGGGGTGCATAGGTTCTTTTGAATTGGTATTTCAGGATTTTTAGAGTACAGTCCCAGCAGTGGAATTTCAGGGTCAAAAGGCAGTACCATTTCTAATTTTTTGAGGAAATTCCATACTGTTTGCTACCATGGCTTCATGAGTCAGCATTCCCACCAACAATGTACTTGGGTTCCTTTTTTTCCACAAACTCTCCAGTACTTGTTGTTTGTTGATTTGTTTATGATGGCCAGTCTGACCAGTGTGAAGTGGTATCTCATTGTGGCTTTAATTTGCATCTCTCTGATGGCTAGTGATGCTGAGCATTTTTTATGTGTCTCTGGACCCTCTGTATATTCTCCTTGGAGAAGTGTCTGTTCAGGACCTTTGCCTATTCATTAATTGGATTGTTTGTGTTTCTGGTGTGAGTTGTGTGAGTTCTTTATATATTTTGGAGATCAAATCCTTGTCTGAGGTTTCATTGGCAAATATATTTTTCCCTACCATCAGTTTTCTTTTAATTTTGCTGATGTTTGTTTTAGCCAGGCAGAAGCTTTTTAATTTAATGTAGTCCCATTTGTTTACTCTTTTCTTTATATCCCTCACTCTAGGGGACATATTGGTGCAAATATTGCTGTGTGGAATATCTGAAATTTTCCTGCCTATATTCTCTTCTAAGACATTTATGGTGTCATAACTTATATTTAAATCTTTTATCCAACCTGACTTTATTTTTGTGTATGATGGAAGTTGGTGGTCAATTTTCATTTTTCTGCATGTAGCTGTCCAAATCTCCCAACACCATTTGGTGAAGAGGGTATTTTTATTCTATTTTATCCTCCTGCTCCCTTTGTTGAATATTAATTGGCCATAGACACTTGGGTTTATTTGTGTGCTCTCTATTGTGTTCCATTGGTCTATGTGTATGTTCTTATGCCAGTACCAGACTCTTTTGATTACAGTGGACTTGTAACATAGTTTGGTATCAGGTATTGTGATCCCTCCTACCTTGTTCTTCTTTCTCAAAATTACTGAGGCTATTTGGGGTTATTTATGGTTCCACATAAATTTTTGAAATAGTTTGTCTATATGTGTGAGATATGCCATTGGTATTTTAATAGGGATTACATTGAATCTATAAATTGCTTTGGGTAGTATGGACATTTTAATGATATTAATTCTTTCAATCCATGAACATGGTATATGCTTCCATTTATTTGTGTCTTCCTGAATTTTTTTGTTCAGTATTCTGTAGTTTTCTGAATATAGGTCTTTTACCTCCTTTGTTAGATTTCTTCCTAGATACTTGATTTTTCTTGTTGCTATGGCAAATGGAATTTTTTTGTAAATTGTGTTTCTGATATTTTGTTGTGTACAAAAATACCTTCTGTTTCTGAATATTGACTTTGTATTCTGCTGTTTTGCCAAATTCACTTATTAGGTTGAGTAGTTTTTTGATGGAGTCTATAAGATTTTCTATTTACACTCTCATGTCATCTGCAAACAATGACAGTTTTATTTCCTCCTTTCAAAATTGGATGCCTTTCATTTCTTTTTCTTATCTGATAGCTGTGGCTAGCACTTTCAATACTATGTTGAATAGAAGCAGTGAAAGTGTTCACCCTTGTGATGTTCCTGATCTTGGTTGGAAAGCATTTAGTTTTTGCTTATTGAGTATGATATCGGCTATATGTTTCTCAATGTGGCCTTTATTGTGTTGAGGTATGCTCCCTCTACATACACTTTGCTGAGTTTTTTCTCATAAATGGGTGCTGCATCTTATCAAATACTTGTCCCACATCTATTAATATGATCATGTAATTTTTGTCTTTCCTTTTGTTTATGTGATATATATATTTATGGATTTGCTAATAGTGTACCATCCTTGTATACATGGGATGAATCCCACTTGATCATCATGTATGATCATTTTAAAATATTGCTGGTTGTGGTTTGTCTATATTTTGTCAAGGATTTAGTGTCTATGTTCATCAGCAATATTGGCCTGTAGTTTTCTTTCTTTGTTGTGTCTTTATCTGGTTTTAGAATTAAGATGATGCTGGCCTCTTAAAAAGAGGTTGGTAGCCTTTCTTCCTCTTGGATTTCTTAGAATAATTTGAGAGGGGTAGGTGTTAGCTCTTCCTTAAATATTTTGTAAATATCTTCTATGAAACCATCCAGTTCAGGGTTTTTGTGTGCCAGGAATTTTTTGATTACTTCTTCAATTTCTCTAGCTGTTATTTGTATATTCAGACTTTCTGCTTCTTCTTGATTCAGTTTTGAAAGATTATATTTTGAGAAATTTGTCCATTTCAGCCAAGTTTTCAAATTTCTTGGCATATAGTTCTTCATAGTAATTTCTTACAATCCTTTGTATTTCTGTGGTATCTGTTGTAATTTCTCCCCTTTCATTTCTGATTTTATTTATTTTGGTCCTCTCTTTTTTTCCTGTTGAGTCTGCTTAAAGGCTTGTCACTTTTGTTTATCTTTTTAAAGAACCAGCTCCTGGATTTGTTGATCCTTTAAATTGTTCTTTTAGTCTCCACATCATTTAATTCTGCTCTGATCTTGCTTGTTTCCCTCCTTCTACTCACTCTGGGCTTTGTTTGTTGTTGTTCCGCCAGTTTTTCTAGATGTAGGGTTAGGTTGTTTATTTGAAATGTTTCTATCTTTTTTAGGTAGGCCTGTATCACTATGAACTTCCCTCTCAGGACTGCCTCAGGATAGTCCCATAGGTTCTGGACTGCTGTGAATTCATTTTCATTTCTTCCCAGAAACTAAATGATTTCTTCCTTGATCTCATTGTGACAGCATTCATTGTTTAATAACATCTTATACAGTCTCCATGAATTAGAGTGTTTTTGAGTTTTTTCCTTGAGGTTGGTTTCTAGTTTCAAGCCATTTTGGTCCAAGAAAATGCTTGATATGATTTCAGTTTTCTTGAATTTGTTGAACCTCATTTTGTGACCTATCATGTGGTCTGTCTTTAAATGTTCCATGCACATTCGAAAAGAATGTGTGCTTTGCTTCATTGAGGTGAAAGTTTCTGTATATATCAATTAAGTTCATTTCATCTATTGCACCGTTCAATTCAACAATATCCTTGTTGGTATTTTGTTTGAAGGATCTATCCATAGTTGACAGTGGGATGTTAAAGTCCCCTACCATGAAAGTGTTGCTGTCTATATCTTTCCTGAAGTCCTCCAAGATTTTCCTTACATATTTGGGTGCTCCTATGTTGGATGCATACATGTTTATAATGTTTATGTCTTCTTGATAAATTCTTTCCTTGAGTATTATAAAGTGTCCTTCTGTGTATCATTTTATCACCTTTGTTTTGAAGTCTATTTTGTATTATATAAGTATTGCTATCTTGTTTTTTTTTTTCCTGTCCATTTGCTTAGAGTATTATTTTCCAATTTCACTTTCAGTCTGTGTAGATTTTTTTTCTGAGTGGGATTCTTGTAGGCAGTGTATGTTTGGGTTATGTTTTCTTATCCATTCAGGTCCCCTATGTCTTTTGATCCCTATGTCTTTTGGAGCATTTAACCCATTAACATCTAAGGTTGTTATTGATAGGCACTTATTCATTGCCATTTTTTCCTTTGTACCTATGTTCCCCTCTCTCTCACTCTTTTTCTGCATCTTCTTAAAGCAGTCCCTTTAGCATATCCTGTCATGCTGGTTTGGTGGAAGTGTATTCTTTTTTCCTTCTTTTGTCTGGGAAACTCCTTATTTCAATTTCCATTTTAAATCAGATCCTTGCTGGATAGAGTATCTTGGTTGCAGATCTTTGCTTTTCATTACTTGAATTATTTCTTGCCATTCCCTTCTGGCTTTTAATGCTTCTGTTGAGAAGTCAGCTGCTAGCCTTATTGGGGCTCCCTTGTATGTTACTTCCTGTTTATCCCTTGCTGCCTTTCAGATTCTCTCTTTATCTTTGAATTTTGCCATTTAAATTATAATGTGTCTTGTAGTGGGCCTCTTTGGGTTCATATTGATTGGTACCCTTGTATGACTTTTCTCTCATCAAATTAGGGAAGTTTTCCTTCATTGTTTTTTCAAACAGGTTTTCTATCCCTTGCTTTTCTTCTTCTCCTTCTGGTATCCCTGTTATATGGATATATTGCATTTCATGTTGTCCTGCCCAATTAAGTTACCTTAACCCCTCTTTGTTCTTTTTGAGTCTTTTTTCCTTTTCTTACTCTTTCTGGGAACTTTTTCCCCCCTTGTCCTCCAGATCACTGATTTCATCCTCCTCTTCATCTAGACTGGTTTTGATTTTTCCTACCATGTTCTTTATTTCAGAAATTGCATACTTCATTTCCTCCTCACTCTTGTTGATAGTTTTATGTCCCTTTTCATGCTTATGTGATTCGCAGTAAATTCCTTGTAGCTTTCCTGTAGTTTTTGGTAATTCTCACTGAGCTCATTGAGATTCCTTATAACCATTGTTTTGAATTCAATATCTAATGCTTTGGTTACCTCTTTTCATTTAGCATTATTTCTGAGAAATGCTCCTTTCCTTTCAATTAGGGGTTGTTTCTTCACTTCCAATTTTTGGGAGCATCTTCTTGCTTGCTTCTGCTTCTTAAATTGATCTGTTTTAACTCCCTCAGTTTCTGGTATGAACTTCTGTGGCAAAAGACCTATGTGATTCAGTGGTGCAGTCCCCTTAATATCTTGAACTTCTTGCTCTTGGGATGCCCTTTATGCAATTCATGTTGGCTCTGTGGATGTAATTGGTTTTTGAGTGTTGTTGGGTAGTTCTTTAGTGGAGTCTTCCCTCTAGCTTGTTGATTGAGTGTCACTCCACCCACCATGTCTTGTATGCTGTTGTGCAGGTCCTGCCAGAACAAAACCCCTAAGCCCAGGAAGCAAACCCACACCCATAAAAATAGCTCCCACCCACTACCCCACTATCAACAGCAGATGAATTAGTATTTATAAAGGTGTAAGGAGATTAAGACTAGTGTGTATGAAAGCAGAGTGAATATGAGATGACTGACTGAAAGAAAAATGATTTTGAGAGAGTAGAGGCAGAAGCGCCAATAAGAGTTGGTAATTGGAGCAATGTGAAGAGAGAAAATAAAATTTACATAATAAATAAAGAAGGGAATGAAGAAGACAAAATGGAGTAAGAGAAGGGAAACATATAGTAATAGATTTAAACAGAAAATGAAATGAAGTGAAATAAAATAAAATAAAGTGAGAGAAAGAAAGAAAAAGAAAATTAATAATAATTCCACTGCTGCAATTATATCCTAAGAGTACTGAAACACCAATTAAAAAGAACCTCTGCACTCCAATGTTCATAGCAGCACAATTTACAACAGCCAAGTGTTGGAAGCAAGCTAAGTGCCCATCAGCAAAAGAGTGGATTAAAAAACTATGGTTCATTTACACAATGGAATACTATGCAGCAGAAAGAAAGAAGAAGCCTCTATCCTTCACAACAGCATGGATGGAACTGGAGAGCATTATGCTAAGTGAAATAAGCCAGGCAGTGAAGGACAAATACCATATGATCTCCCCTTTAACTGGAAACTATTCAATAACAACAACAACAACAACAACAACAACAAAAGCAAGCAAAATATAACCAGAGACATTGAAATAAAGAAAAAAATGGCAGTAACAAGAGGAGAGGGAGAGGGGAATAACGTGGAAAGAAGGGAAAGTGTCAAGGAACACGTGCATGGAACCCATGAACAAAGCCAAAGGGGGAAGCATTGAGGGTGAGAGGTGAGGGTGGGTGGGGCAGGGGAAAGTGGTGGTGGGAAAATGGAGTCAACTGTACTTGAATGACAACAAAAATTGCAAAATTTCACATAAAAAATAGGAACTAAAATGGAGAGAAAGATTTACCACACTACTGTCAACAACAAATGAGCTAAAATTAATATAGGTGGGGTGGAGAAAGAGGGAAGGAAGGAAGGAAGGAAGGAAGGAAGGAAGGAAGGAAGGAAGGAAGAGAGAGAAAAACAAAAAAAAGAAGAAAAGCTTAAAAGATGTCTAGAAGAATGGTTAGTGATTTTCAGATGATAGAGGGAGAGGAAATACTAAGAGTAAGGAATGAAAACCAGTTTAAGACAGGGAAAAATTAAATTTTGAGATGAAATAAAGAGTAGGAGAGGAGAACAGTAAAATTTGAGATCTGACATACAAAATTAGTGAAGATCTAGAGATAAAATTGAAAAAATGAAACAACAACTACCCTATCCACAAGCAATGAGCAAAGATTGCTGAAGGTGGAGAGAGAGCATGTGTATTTTAAGAGCGAGAAAAAGAATGAGAGATGACCATTGACAAGATCGTTTGTTTTGAGAGCCTGGATGGGGGAGAAATAGCAAGAGTACAGAATGGAAACAAGTTGTAGCAATAGAGAAAACAAAGTTTAAAATGAAAATAAGAAGTAAAAAGAAGGTAAAATGGGGTAAAAGAAGGGAGGAGCAAAATACATGAATTAAAATAAAACTATAGTATAAAATCTAGTGACAACATGCACAAACTTGAAGGACAAGAAATGAATGTTAAGCTATTCAGGCAAGAATATATCAGAAACTATGGAGAAGAACACAATGGATTTTGTCTCAGTAGCATCTAGTATTTATCAGTATTTTTCTTTCTGGATCCGCCTCTGGTGATGTCAGATGGTGACCCCATCCTACTTTAGGCAGCATGATTGGGACTACTAGGGATCTACTGTGTTTGGCTAATTCCAGTGCTTAATCTAGTCATTCTGCACTTAGCAGTCAGGTTTAAGCACCATAGGGTGGGGCATAATCCCTCCTGGGATTGGTTCCCGTATTGTTTCCCCTAAGGCTGCTGGTGCTGGTGGTGAGTGGTCTGCCTGAGCTAGATGGCTGCTGCAGTATGGGAGCTGACTCAGCACTAGGATCCTGGCAGTTACTCTCTCAGTTCTTCCCCAAAGCCTCCACAGTCTCTGCTCAAGTGTCTGTAGTCCACTCTGCCCCCTACCTTTTCCAGACCCCTGGGCAAGTGGCTGCAAGTAAAAGTTTATACACTGGCCCTTTGAACAACTCTTTACATCTATAGCCATCAGTCTTTGGCAGAAAGCAAGCCTGCCACTTTTCACACCTGGATGTTATCTCTGTACTTTTTGGGCTCTGGTGTTCTAAGCTGGGTATTCCATCTTAGAGTTTAGACCCAACACCTCTCAGGGGGATCTAACCAGCAGCTTAAATATCTCTCTAGCACTTCAGCCACTACCTTGGGAACCCAGCCAGTCCTCTTGCATTTCCACCATACTCCCTACTAGTCACATTGTGCTGAAGCTCATTCTTCTGTCTGTCCATGGTTATAAGGCTTCTCTCTTGCTATTTTTCAGTTGTTTATGCTGGGTGATTTCTTCATAGTGTAGTTGTAATTCCAGATTGGTCCTTGGAGGGGGTTAGTGTAACTTCCACTCACTCGTTCACCATCTTGGTGGATCTAAAATAAATATCATATTAATGTGATTTAGAAACTAAGATTTTCAGCATAAAAGAAAAAAATGCACCTATAAAATTTAAGATGTTAAGTAAAACTTGACATAATCTTTGAGTTGAAAATACGGTATGAATTCATTATTTATTTACTTTTCATCCAAAAATATTGATATCTCTTACTTCAGTCCACTGAAAAGTCCTAGGAACAAGACAACCCCAGTATTTTTTTTAATTATATTTTATTGATTATGCTATTACAGTTGTCCCATTTTCCCCCCTTCATTACCCTCCACCCTGCACACCCCTCCCACCCACATTCCCCCCTTTAGTTCATGCCCATGTGTCATAAGTTCTTTAGCTTCTACATTTCCCACACTATTCTTGCCCTCCCCCTGTCTATTTTCTACCCACCATCTATGCTACTTGTTGTATGTACCTTGTCCCCCTCTCTCCTCTTCCCTCTCCCCTATTGCTAACCCTCCATGGGATCTCCATTTCTGTGTTTCTGCTCCTGTTGTAGTGGTTTGCTTAGTTGGCTTTTGGTTTAGGTGTGGTTGTTAATACCTGTGAGTTTGCTGTCTTTTTAGTGCTCATATTTTTTATCTTCTTTTTCTTAACTAAGTCCCTTTAACATTTCTTATAATAATGGTTTGGTGATGATAAACTCCTTTAGTTTTTCTCTTTTCTGGGAAGCTATTTATCTGCCTTTTGCTACTAAATGATATCTTTGCTGGGTAGAGCAATCTTGGCTGCAGGTCCTTGCTTTTCATGACTTGGAATACCTCTTTCCAGCCTCTTCTTGCGTGTAAGGTCTCTTTTGAGAAATCCGCTGACAGTCTGATTGGAACTCCTTTGTAGGTGACTGTCCCCTTGTCCCTTGCTGCTTCTAGAATTCTCTCCTTCATTTGAATCTTGGGTAATGTAATTATAATGTGCCTTGGTGTGTTCCTCCTCGGGTCCAA
>PVKU01017808.1:0-10558 GCA_004027475.1 Anoura caudifer
ACAATTTTATTTTAGTGACAATACAGGTGTTCCAGAATAAAATTTCAAATCATAAGTATAAGTTAACAAGAACAGTGTTCACCTCATCCATGTATCCCGTCAGCCAAGGAGAGTGGAAGAGAATTTGCATGTGTGAAGATTGGTGACTTCACTGTACTACACAGTGTGGGCTGTAGACACTTGTGAGTCAGCTTGTGTATTGTGGGGCTTTCAAATTCATATCACTGGGAGAGTAGAAAAATGAATCTGCATTGAATATTCTGATAAGTTTCAACATTTCTCCATGGAATCTATTCAGATGGTTCAGAATGCTGCCACTATGGGTAACTGATGAATAGCAGCTTCAGCACAAGAATGCACTCTTTGTGCATCATGTCTCATGCAGAGTGTTTTGGTGAAACATTAAATCACCCAGGTCCCTCAGCTTCCCTATAGCTCAGATTTGATGCCAGGCAACTTCCAGTTTTCCCAAAACTAAAATCACCTTTGAAATGGAAGTGATGTCACACTGTTCAGGAAATAACATTCAGGAAAATACGATGGGACAGCTGGTGCCAACTGAGAAAACTGTGTGAGGTCCCAAGGTGCCTACTTTGAAAGGGCCTGAGGTGTCACTGTACTATTTACAGTGATTCTTTTACCTCATTCAGTAAATGTCTTTAGTTTTCATATTACATGTCTGGATACCCTCTGAGCAGACCTTGTTTAATATCAAAACATTCTACCTCAACACATCCCTTCAAGTCATGACTCATGATGTCTTTATTGAAAAAAAAGAGAAAAAAGGACTGTAAATACGACTTCCACAATACTGCCAATTAAAAAATAATTCTATATATTGTAAACTTTTTAAAATAGAGCATTTATTTATGTTTAGAAAATAAAGGGAGAAAGAGAGGGAGAGAAACATCTATGTGTTTATCTCTTGCGCAATCCCTACTGGGGGTGTGGTCCCCTAACAAGACATGTGCCCTACACTGGAAATCAACCTGATGATGCTTTGACTTGCAAGCCTACACTCAATGCACTTAGGAAAACCAGCCAGGGCCACTGCATACTTTTCAAGGCAAACTATACCAACTTTGCCTCTCAATTCATAGTTTCAACATTTAAACTCTATGTCTCAAATCAAACAGCAAGGAAAAAAACAAACAGAAAAGCAATCATCTTCATGAGGAAAAAAGAGATCATGAGCTGAGAGAAAATATTTGTGAGGCTTCACTGGTGTAGCTCAGTGGACTGAGCATCTGCCTTTGCACCAAAAGGTCAGCAGTTTGACTGTTGGTAAGGGCACAGGCCTGGGTTGTGTGTTAGATCCCCATTTGATGAGGTGTGAGTGGCAACTGATCGATGTGTATCTTATGCATCAATGTTTCTCTTCATTTCTTCCTTACCCCTCTCTAAAAATAGATAAATAAAATATATTTTAAAAGATAGACAAAAAGTTTTTATCTAAAAGATGCTTCATGCCTTATGTCTTTTAGGAAATGGACATTAAAGGAATGAAAATTAAAGAAAGTGCACACTCAAGCAACAAACACTCCTATTGGAAAGGTCAGAATCCAGAAAACTGAGCAGAGCATATGGCTCTGTGGATGCGGGGCAAACGGAACTCTCATCCCTTGCTGTTGAAAATGCAAAATGATACAGCCACTTGGGAAGAGTTTGGAAGTCCTAACACAACTAAACATACACTTATACAATCCACAAAGTGTACAGCATAGTATTTAAAAATAGAGCTAAAATTTTTATCTATACAAAAGGCCACAAGGAATTGTTTTTAGAAGCTTAATTCAGAAATTTCAAAAATTTAAGATGAAGATATCAGTCAGCAGGTGAAAAGGTAAGTAAACTGAAATATATACAGTAAAATATTATTTGACACTAAAGAAATAATATACCAAGGCAGGAGAGAAACATAGATTCATAGAATTAAAATGATTAAATCTGTCTCAGGAAGTGCTCAGTTGGTTAGAGTGTCATCTAGATATATAAAGTTCATGGGTTATATACCTCCAAATATTCAATTGAGGATCAGCAAGAGACATTTGCATACCTGTATCAATTACAGCATTATTCACAAAAGCCTGGTATGTGGAAACAACCCCTGGTCTGTGGATAAATACATTAAATAGTGTAGTCTATATAGGCCTGGCTGGTGTGGCTCAGTGGATGGAGTGCTTAATGTACACTTTGTCAGCAATATTCACAATTTTCTGAGGCCCCAAAGCAATGCAAGACGAGCAAGATCACGGTGCTTATTAGAGTTTAAAATTAACGTACTTGTATATACTGCACCTTTTTTTGAAAATTATATTAATTTATTTTGACAGAAGAAGGGCTTTGGCCAAAACTGCTAATTGATTAACAGAGGTCACTGGAGTAAAAACAGAATGGTGAAAGCCTATACGAGTGTGAAATACAGTTAGAGATGAACTGATCATTTATCACAGCAAAAGAAAAACCTGGGCTTTCCAAAATCCTTTCCCCTGAAGAACAGCTTTCCAAACCACAATTGAAGGTCTGGCTTCCTCTGTGACATTTGGGCTTCTCACCTGGGACATCTTCATCTCCATCCCCACCTACCTGGGAGGGAGGATATTGACTTTTTTCTGCAAACATCCCAGAGCTCCTTCGTTTGCTCCAAGAAGGTCACCAGGACAGGCTTAGAAACAACAAAACCTGTGTACAAAATATGTATAATTATTTTTAAAGGTTCCCCATTTCCAATCCACTTTGAACTCAGGTAGTACTGCAGGAAAATTTAAATATTCTAGAAGATCATTTTTCAAAACTCTGTTTCCAGACACCACCTTAGTTATTCTGAAAATACGTAAATTTTTACAGATAATGTGTTCCTAAGGATGACAGTTCACAAAGCCTTTATTTTCTATGAGATAGCTTCCACGTTCTCCCTTGTGACAATGAATCTGAGAGTATTCCATGAAAAGTAGAGTCCCAGAAATATGTTAAATAAAAAAAAATCCTGTAGATGGAGCAGGAAATGTGAAGGAAGTCAGCATCACCCAAGAAGACCAGGTTGCTGTAGTTCTCCAACATTACATCCTAGTACAATTTCCGCTGAGCTGGGTTCAGACATGCCCACTCTTCTGGAGAGAAATCTACTGACACGTCATTGAAGGTCAAGGGTTCCTGAGGGAGGATAAAAGAGGCACATTCACCAAGGAGACACTGCAGAGTTCTCACTGTCATCTAACATGAAAAGAGTTCAAAGTGTTTTTGACCTAGGAGATATCTGGCATCATTCAGTAAGGCCACTATGACCCTCTAACTCTCACTAATGTATTTTGTAACCCTGACAAGTGAGGATAATACATGTCTACAATTCCACTGCAAAGACATTACTTTTCATGAAAATAAACTTTTAAATGAAGGAACACACACAGACATATGAATTTGTTGAGTATTGTATTTGTACCATTCAAAATCAGCTGTGTATACTTCTCAGCTACAAAAGGCAAGGGGAATTGTAAGTGTAAATAACTTCTTTAGGTTTCATTCAAGCAACAAATAAATGCAGTTTTGTAAAAATGCAGACTGTGATTCATGAGATGTGGGTGGGGTCTGTGTTTCACACAGATAACACACTTTTTACAAGCTCACTTGTTTAAGTATGTTTTATTGATTAAGCTGTGGCCATTGTCCCATTTTTTTCTCCCTCATCCCTCTCCCCACTGCAGCCACCTTCCCTCCATAATTCTACCACTATGTTCATGCCCATGGGTCACTCAAAAAAGTTCTATGACGTTTCCACTTTCTATAACATTTTAATTTGTCCCTGACTATTTTGTAACCACCATTTATGCTTCTCCTTCCTTGTTCCTTTTCCCCCATCCTTCCCTCGATCCCACCCAGCTAACATCCTTCCATATCATCCATGTTTTGGTGATTTAGATTCTGTTCTAGTCGTTTGAATATTTTGTGTTTCTCTTGACTTTCTTTTTATTGGTTAGTTGTTAAGGTTGTGAGTTTGTTGTCATTTCAGAGTTCATATTTTTTATCATGTTCTTTTTCTTAGATTAAGTCCTTTGAACATTTCTTACAAGGGTTTGGTGATGATGAACTCCTTTAACTTGATCTAATCTGGGAAGCACTTCATTTGCCCTTCCATTCTAAATGATAGCTTTACTGGTTAGATTAATTTTGGATGTAGGTCTCTGCCTTACATGACTTTGAATATTTGTTTTCAGCCCCTTCGTGTCTGTGATTTTGTTTTCACAAATCAGCTGCTGGTTCCATGGGAATCCATTTATAGGTAACTTCTTTTGTGTTGTTTCCTTCAAGGTTCTCTCATTATCTTTTATCTTGGGTAGTGAAATTTTGGTGTTTCTTGGTGTATTCCTACTTGAGTCCAAGTTCTTTGGGACTCTGTGAGCTTCCTTTACTTGCATGTCTATTTCATTCACGAGATTTGGGAAGTTTTCCTTCATTGTTTTTCAAACCAGTTTTCCATCTCATGCTCTTCTTCTTCTCCTTCTGGCACCCCTAAAATTAGGATGTTGGAAGGGTTAAAATTGTCCCAGAAGTTACTCAGCTTCTTCTCATTTTTTCAATTCTTGCTTCTTCATTTATTCTGGTTGCATGTTTACTTATTCCTTCTGATCAAAGTTTTTTATTTCAATCCCAGTTTCCTTCTTTTCACTGTTGGTACCTATACATGTTTCTGTATTTCAGTTTGTATAGCTTGCACTTCTTCCTTTATTTTGTAGCTCTACTCAACCATCTCTGTGACCATCCTGATTACCAGTGTTTTGAACTTTGTTTCAGATTTCTTGGCAATTACTTCAGTGCTTAATTAATTTAAAAACAAAACAGTTTATTTATTTCCAGAGATAAAGAGTAGGGAGGGAGAAAAAGATACAGAAACACCAGTATGTAGTTGCCTCCAGTGTGATGCCCCACATTGGGAAACTGGTTGGCAACCCCATCAACTAATATTCAACTATGCCTACCATGGAGATACATCAGTATTTAAATAAATAGACATTTTCTATAAATGAAAGTATAGAAAACTACTTAAAATTTATACTGTTTCTATCTTGTACTATAATGCAAAGTGGCGTGACATCCATTGTGATGTGAATCAAAATTCTGAGTAACCTAAAAACAGCAACTTCATTTAGATTTTTTCATATATTGTGCATGACAGGGTCCTCAATCATCTATGCTAATGTAATTATGAGTGAAGCTCATCTAATACACAAGAGGCCACAGATTGTTAAGGAACAAACATCATCATATTGATTTCACACACACCAGGAATAAAAACATAGTAGCATGAACTGATAGAAGACTGGAATCAATTTAAAATTTCCTTCTCAAAATATTTCAAATGCTGTCAATATACAATAGTTCATATTATTAGTAATGATTGCACACCTAGACATGCATCCCCTTGACATTTTGAGGCACACTGATAAGTAATAATTGATGTATTTAAACTTTAGATGATTCTCTATACTAAGCATTCTGATTTAGAGCAATACCTGAAACCTATCATTAACTTTCCACTGTGAATTGTGATGTTTTGGGACTCTTTTCGATTGCATACTTTCCTAATTTCCATACCTTTCACACCACTTTCAGGTATAAAATCTTTGGGGATATGGGAGCTGTGTAATTCAAAATTATTTATGAATGTGGAAATCCACACCACCCTCCTTTTCCTGATGTACAATGAGGATGCAGATCCATCTATAGGATTTTCTACAATTTTTCTTTCAATGTTTTTTTAATACTGTGAATTCTCACATGATGCATACTAATTAAATATTAAAAGAAAGTGGTTTATAAAGTTGGGTATGCTCTCAATATAGGTTAAAATCTTGCCAAAGTCTCCACATTTGTACACGTTTCTACTGATGGATTTCTCTCATACTGGGTAAGGCAGCTCTGATCACTGAAAGACTTGTTATATACACTACATTTGTGAGGATTCTCTCCAGTACATGTGACCTGAGGTCAAAAATTTTTGCCACATACTCCATATTTTTAAGCCTTTTGTCCAGTATGAATTCCCTGAAGTTCAGTAAGGCGTCAAAGTGGCCAAAGGCTTTATCCCATTATGTTCATGTAAAAGGCATCACAAGAGTAAAAATATATTATATAATGAATGACCATTGAGGACTAGTTAAAGCTTTTATCACATTAGGTGTATAAATAGGCATTCCTTCTGTGTGAATTGTTTGATGTTCAGTAAGGTTTGAGGATTTTTAAATGCTTTATCTCATACTCAACACATATGTTTTCTCTCCCATATTAATTTTGTGATGCTGAGAAAGGTTATAGGACTGCTTAAAGGCTTTACCACACATTATAAATATATAAGGCTTTGCACCAGTATGAACTATCTGATGTAGAGTAAGGATTGAGGACTTTGTAAATACTTTGCCACATTGTGTACATTCATAAGGCATCTCTCCAGTATGAATTTTATGATGACTAGTAAGTGTTTTTAGGTGTCAAAAGGCTTTGCCACATTATGTACATTGATAAGGCTTCTTTCCAATATGAATTTTCCAATGCTGAGCAAGGGCTGCAGTCTGGCTAAAGGTTTTGACACATTTTGTACATTCATAAACCTTTTGTCCAGTATGAATTTTCTGTTGCTGAGTAAGGCTTGAGGACTGCCTAAAGGTTTTGCCACACTGTATACATCTATAGGGCTTCTCCCAAGTATGAATTGTCTGATGTTTAGTTAGGGTTGATGTCTGGCTAAAGGCTTTGCCACACTCTGCTAAGCTTGCTGGAGAAGATGGTGTGTAAATTTTCAGGTCATGGCATGGCAGAGCAGAACCCAGGAACATGTTGCCACAGAGGAACAGGAAGGTGTTTATCAAAACATTTCAAAAATTACATTCTACTTAGAACAGCTTTTTCAAATAAGTTTTATTTATTTATTTTCAGAGAGGAGGTTGAGAAACATCAATGTGAAATGGCCTCACTTGCAACCCTGCTGGGGACCTAGATCAAAACCCAGGCATTTGCCCCAACTGGGAATTCAGCCATGGGCAGATAAAGGAAGACCATTTCTGTAACTCAAAGGACCAAACACCCACTGACCATTAAACAATCACAGAAAGAAAAAAGATACGTCATGAACAGTGTAAGGAAAAAAAAATACAAATGTGCATTTAAATTTAATGGCAATTGCCCTATGGCTCATTCATATTTGAATCAAGTCCCACAATGTCTTAAGTACTGATCTTAAAACTATCATTTACTTTCCTAGTATGTAAAAAACAAACAAAAAAAAAACAAAAAAAAAATGCTAAAAAGCCAATTAACAAAGTTTGGAGAATTTATCATATAAAATAAATCACCCTGGAAAACCAGCTGTGATAATGACTGACTGAGACTTAGAGATGCTGGAGTCCAAGTCTTTCTCTTAAAGGGCTTGACACAGACTTACAGGGACTCACAACCTCTGACTTTCAGCCTTGGGACAGCAGATTGAAAGGTGCTAGGGACCTTCAGGGAGGGACTCAACTGTCTGGCTTCAGGGCTAAGGCTGGAGGGGCAACATTCTCTGACACAGAAGTCATCTGAGGCCATTCTTCCCTTGCTGAGCTGTCCTCAGGATAGAGCTAAAAGGTGGTATATCTAAGTTCCCACAGGCCTGGCTAATGCTATAGCCCTGTCCTAGTGATTACCGGAGGCTTTACCCCACTCCACTTGAGAATTCATCAAAGTCATATCCAGTGTCTTTTCCATACAAATGACCCCTTTTCCCTCCTGGTGCAGACTCTCCTAAATCTCTCAAACAGGCTGGATCTACCCTCTGCATGCTCTATGCCTCTCACTTGGTGGCCCAGGAAAAGTAAAATGACATGTTCCTTCCACATTTTTTATTCTTGTTCAAGTTCAGTTTTCTCCATTTTCCCCATCACTGCCCCTACCCAGCCATCCCTACTTCCCCACATTGACCCTACCACCTTTAGTTTTTTCCCATCGTCCTTTATACATGTTCCTGAAACCCCTTGCCCTCTTTCTCCCTATTATCCCCTCCCAACTTCCCACTGTTTACTGTCAGTTTGTTCTTTATTTCAATGATTCTGGTTATAATCTGCATGCTTTTTTGTGGTGTTGATTAGTTTCCTCTGGTAGGTGAGATCAAATGGCATTTGTCCTTCACTACATGGCTTATTTCATTACCATAATACTCTCCAGATCCATCCATGCTGTCTCAAATGCTAGGAGCTCCTTCTACACTAAGAACCCTGACATACCTATTCTAAAGTACCTATGCACCCCAGTGTTCATAGCAGCACAATTTACAATGATGGACTGTCAGAAGCAACCTATGTGCCCCTCAGGAAATGAATGGATCAGGAAACTGGTACAGTTGCACCAGCACAAGGACATTTTGAAGTGAAACAGAACAGTAGATTGTCTCATAATGGAGAGATGCATTGTGCTACAAGAAAATCACCGAGTCTAAGCACTGTGGGAACTTTTTGCAACCCACAGAGGGTTAAAAATTGTAAGTCAGAAGATGTGACAGATATTCCCAGGGTTCCTGGCATTTGTGAAACAAATTCCAGGATCTCAACTACTTCCTTCATGAACTCCATCCTCAGCACAAATACTAAACTTAAAAAGAGAGAAAAACGCCTTAATGTAAAATTTATCAGCAACATGCACACATTTTCCAATGCCTCAAAGCAATGGAAGAGGAATCAGACCACTGTAGCCTTCACAGTGCAAACATAAGTTAATTGTAAACACTGCACATTTTTTTTTAAGATTGTATTTATATTTGGAGATGGAGGGTTTTTGCTGAAACTACTAACATGATTACAGAGGTCAAAGGAGTCCAAACAGAATACTGAAGACATGTAGGAGCATAGGATACTATTGGAAAACAGATGGCCCTCTATGACAGCAACAGAAATAAGGCTGTTTTTTTCAAAAACCTTTCCCTTTAAACATGGCTTCCCAAATCACACTTGAATGTCTGGCTTCCTCTGAGATGTTTGTGTTACTCACTTGTTACATATGCATCTGCAATTCACCTACCTGGGGGGAAGGATATTGACTTTTTCCTGGGAACAACCCAGCCCTCCTTAATTTGCTCCAAAAACGTGACCATGACTGGCTTAGAAACAAGACCTGTGTACAAAATAGATATTAATATATTTTAAAGATTATCCATTTCCAATCAACATTGTACTCAGGTAAGAACACTGTAGGGAAATTAAAATATTCTAGATGATCATTTTCCAAAATCCTGTCTCCTGATAGCACCTTAATTGTTCTAAAAATACACAAATTTTTCAATGGCTCCCTAAGGACCATAGTTATCAAAGTCTTTATTGTCTACAGGAGATAACCTCCAAGTTCTCCCTTATGACCATGAATCTCAAAGTCTGCCATACAAAGTCAAGTCTGCAAAAGATTCTATATAAAGAAAATCCTTTGGGTTGAGCATTAAATGTGAAGAAAGTTAGCCTCACCCAGGGAGACCAGGTTGCTATAATTCTCCAACATCACATCTGAGTACAATTTCTGCTAGGCTTGGTCCAGGCATTCCCATTGCTCCCAAGAGAAATCTAGTAACACCTCTTTGAAGGTCAAAAACTGCTGACAAAAATAGAGGCAAATTTATGAAGGGGACACCAGCACAGTTTTCAGTGTCATCTATCATGAAAAGTGTTAGTAGTGGTTTTGACCTTGGAGATATCCTGCATCATTCAGTAAGGCCACTAAGACCCTCTGACACTTTGCAATGTATTTTGTAACAGAAACAAGTGAGGATAATACATGTCTACAAATAAAAACAAAGACACTTCTTTACAGGAAAATAAATTTTAAAATGAAGGAATGAAGACAGGCATATGGATTGTTGAGTATTCTATTTGTATCATTCAGAATCAGCTTTGTATACTTCCCAGCTACAAAGGGTATGGTGAGTGGAAATTGTAAGTAATTCTTTAGGTTTCATTCAGGCAACAAAAATGTTATTTGGTTAAAATTAAGATTTTGATTTAAGAGATGTGGGCGAGGCCTGTGTTTCCACATTTTTCAGAAGCTCACTTCTTTAGGTATGTTTTAATTATTATTTTGCTACAATTGCCCCATTTTTTCTCCCCTTTTCACCCTCAACCCTGCAACCCCTGCTCTATAATTGCCTAAATTCATGACCATGGATCATAAAAGTACGTTCTCTGACTTCTCCTTTTATTGTGTTAGTGTAAACCCCCCCTATTTTGTACCCATTGGTTATGCTTCTTCTTCCTTGTACATTCTCCCCCATTCTCCCCTCGCCTCCACCCCACCCTTCTCCCTCCATATGATCTCCATTTTCTTGAAATTGTTCCTGTTATATTTGTTTGGTTATTTTGTTTCCTTTAGTTTTCCTTTATAGGTTATGCTGTTAATACTGTGAGTTTATTGTCATTTCACTATTCATATTTTTATCATCTTCTTTATCTTAAGTGAAGTCCCTTTAAAATTTCATATAAGGGCTTGGCGATGATGAAGTCCTTTAACTTGACCTTATGTGGGAAGCACTTAATTTGTCCTTCCATTCTAAATT
>PVKU01017809.1:0-10556 GCA_004027475.1 Anoura caudifer
TCAAATAAGTTTTCCACTTGTTGCCCTTCCTCTTCCCCTTCTGGTACCCCTATAATTCAGATGTTTGGACATTTAAAGATGTCCTGGAGGTTCCTAAGCCTATCCTCATTTTTTTTTGAATCCTTGTTTCTTCATTCCTTTCTGTTTGGTTGTTTCTTTCTTCCTTCAGGTCCACTCCATTGTTTTGAGTCCCACTTTTCCTCCCATCACTATTGGTTCCCTGTGCGTTTTTCTTCATTTCACTTATTGTAGCCTTCATTTATTCATCTAATTTGTGACCAAAATCAACCAATTCTGTGAGCTTCCTAATCACCAGTGCTTTGAGCTGTGCATCTGATAGGTTGGTTATCTCTTGGTCGCTTAGATGAATTGGCTCTGGGGCTTTGATCTGTTCTCCCATTTGAGCCATTTTTGTTTTTGGGTTTTGTTGTTGTTGTTGTTGTTGTTGGTCTGGTCACAGCTGTTACATAGTGAGGGGCGGAGCCTAAGGTGTTCACCGGGACGGGGCAACCCAGTCACAGAGTTGTGATGCTGTATGTGGGGGCGGGGTCCAAGAGGGAACAATGGCACTTGCTTCGCTCTCTCTCAGATTCCAGTCTCTTTCACTGTTTTTCCCAAGCAAAGTGGGCCCTTCTGGTGCTGATTTCTGCGTGGGTGGGCTTGTGTACATTCTAGGACCCTGTGGGTCTCTCCAACTAACTCTTCGGTGAGGCTGGGAGTCTCTCCCAGCACTTCAATCCCCACAAGTGTTTTCAATTGGTGCTTTTAGGTTTTATTTCCCAGCGCTGGGGCCCTGTGTTGCGCAGTCTGTCTTGCTGCTCTTTTTTGCCTGGTTTATCTGTGTGCAGATGTGTGACTGCAGTCAGCTGCCTTGTGGGCCTCACTTGGTCTGCTCTTTGCCTCCCCGAGCTCGGTAACCGCCGCCTGTGCCCCTGGGGTGTGCCCACCACTGCCTGTGCATGTGGAACCACCAGCCACTGCCTTTTCCAGCAGTGACACATCTCTGCTGGCTGCTGACTCCACCCCTCTTACCAGTCTGGGTGAATTGTTGTAGGACTTCCATACAATTCAATTTTCTATCTGTTCTGGTTGGTGTTTTTTGGTTCTATATTTTTGTTGTCCTTAATCTTGGTTGTGAGAAGAGGCACAGTGTGTCTACCTATGCCTCCATCCAGGCTGGAAGTCCTGTATTTCCTTTTTAATGAGTTATCTGTGACTTTTGTGTTGAGATCAGACTGAGGAAGGCAAAAGACAGAAGAAGGGAAACTAAGTAGAAGGCTATTTCAGTAACTGAGGGACAAGAAGATAGTGGCTTATACCAGAGCAGATACAGGGAAGATGGTAAGAAATGGCTGAATGCTGGACATATTTTCAGTCACTTATTTAATAAATGTTTACTGAATGCTAATATACCTGGTACTGTCTTATGGACTAGAAATGTCATGCTGAGACCCCCAAAGAACCAAAACCAAACAGCCCTTACAAAAACAACAACAAACCATCTTTGTCTCTATTCTCCTTGAGTTATAGTCTATTTGGAAGTGGGAAAATGGGAGTAGAAACAGGCAGCGTAGTTGTAAACAAGTAAGCAAGATTAATTTCTGCAAGGCATTCATATTATGAAATGAGTTACCCAGTGTAATGTGAGATTGTCTGGGTGGATGGGCAGGTTTTGCTACTTTAGAGTATGTGTCCAGGAAAGTCCACACTGATTAAGGTGAGTAAATTCCACCTGTGAATCTGCTTGGACATGGATGATGAGAAGGAGGCAACCAAATGGATGATTATTCCAGGTAGAATGAATGGCAAGTTCATAATCAGAGAGCTTGCTCAACAAATGGACATAAGTCCAGCAGTAGCTGGAACACAGTGAAAGAAGAAGAGGGTAGACAGTGAGATTATGGCGGAAGATAATGTAGGACCTTGAAGTTCATAATAAAGAAATTGGGTTTCATTCCAATTATTTCACAAAGTCATTGGAAGCCTTCAAATAAGGAAACAGTGTGGTCTACTTTACATTTTTAGAAAATCCCACTGGAGAATTTGTACAGGATTGATTCTGTTGGAGACAGACAAGTAGAGAGTTCATTAAGCCATTGCAAATACAAGCCAGAGGCTCAGGGGCCAGTCTGCCTTGAAGATACTAGTTAAGGAGCCATCAGTGTAGGGAGGGTATTGAAAGAAGAGGAGTTAGGTGTGATGACTTCCAAAGTGAGTGTAGGTGGCAGAGAGTCAGGACCCAGAGGACTGCCCAGTACCCTTCTGGAGACCACTAATTTATCTGACACCTATGAAGGCAAGACTCTCTAGTTCTTACGCCCATTCTCTCCTCAGCCTGCTCCAATCAGACATTTATCCCCACTCCTCCACTGAATCTGTCTTTGTTATGATCACCATTCCTTCCTTGAAACACAAAGTGAGTGGGTTTTAACAGAGGAAGCAGCAAGCCTGAGAACTAGGGAGATTTAGAACAATACTGCAGTGACAGGACTTCAATAAAGAAAGATTAGGAGTGAAAAGTTAAAATGCTGAGGAGGGTTTCCACCATATTTGAGAGCAAAATCCTACCATAAACATCATGGCTTGGGTCTCACCTCTCAAATTTCAGCTGCTTGCCTATGTTTCTGCTAACCATCTGCTCCTGGATTCTTTAAGGCCAAGTTCCACTACCAACCCCTGTGACTTCAAGTTAGGCCTCCCCAGTGCTTGTGCCAGCAAGGCATGCAACCTGCTCTCTATGGTCTCGCTTTTCAGATATTGGGCTGTTCAAAAAGTCCATTTAATGTTTTCCATAAAATAAATGACACATTTTTTGTTTTCACCAATAACTTCATTGATTTGGATATCTTAAGTATGTTGGCTATTTCCTGCTATTGGCTTCTAGTGGGTAGAGGTCAGAGGTGCTGCTAATCATCTTCTAACATATAAGACAGCCCCATGGCAAAGAATTATTTGGCCAGAATGTCAACAGCACCAAGAAACTTTGCAACCACTTTTGACACGTTTGATCAGTTACAGCAACTTCTCCATAGGCTGCACAAATTATTTTCTGTGTTTCGGTTGCATTTTTAATTTTCTTGAAATAGTAAAGCATAATATGTCAAAAATGTTGCCTATTTTCTTCCATCTTCAATGTTAAAATGGCTGCACAAATTATCACCAATTTTGATAAGTTTTTGAAAATGCATGCTGATCTGAGAGCTGTCGCAATACAATCTAACAGAAATTTTTCAAATGAAGTTAAAGACAACTAAGCACTATTAGAGCCATCTTATGGGAAAAAAAAACTAATGAACTTTTTGGCCAACACGATACCTATATTCTGCCTGCTAGGCTGAACCTCTCTCTTACACCTACAAATAGATATATTCCTTTTCTATCATCTATGCATTTCTAGTCCTAATTCCTGACTTCTCTAATCTGCGTATCTTGCAATAAGTAATGAAGTCCTGGTTAGCCGTGTCTTTCAACATGACATTTACTGTAATTATTCCAATTAATAAATCCTTTATTCCTTACTGCATTCTGTAAGGTCTAGAAGATAGCTTATATGCATTGAGCTTTCAATCTCTAATTTGATGTTGTAAGAATTTACAAATCTTGAAAGGTCTCTGGGCTCATTTTAATATATACTTTGCAACTGAGCCAAGGCCAGATACCCAGTAAAGTCTGTACTTCTCTAGTAAGCACATACTCTCATATGTTTATCAATATTAACAGAAGTGGCGAAGGATACAGTGACTGGAGTGAAGGTAACTTGGTAAGCATAGGTCTTTTGTACTGGGAAATATTGGACCAAAGTTTGGTGGGTAGTAAAGCCTTTGCCACTGGTTATAACTCTCCTTCCTAGTGCTTGGTAAAGGAAGACACAAGAGTCTTAGAGGAGTTACTAGGAATTAAAAAAATACATCACACTAATCTTAAAAATCAACTCCTCTTATTAAACTCCTCTCCTATTATTTTGAGCTTATAATTCAATTAATATTCCTTCTATTATATAATTTATTATCTGTTTAAAGCTTATATGGGTTGAATCATGTTCGTCCAAAATTTGTATGTTAAAATCCTAATCCCTAGTATCTAGGAATGGGACCTTATCTGGAAATGTGATTGTTGCAGATGAAATTAGTTAAGATGGAGTAGAGTGGGCTTCTAATCCAATATGACTGATGTCTTACAGGGGGAATTTGGACACATACACACAAGCAGAATGCCATGTGAAGATAAAGGCAGAGATCTACAAGCCAAGGTACACTCAAGACTGCCAGCAAACTACCTGAAGCAAGGAGAGAGGCACGGAACAGGTTGTTCTTCACAGTCCTCAGAAGGAACCAGCCCTGGCAACACCGTGATCTCAGACTTCCAGCCTCCAAAACTGCAAGACAGTAAGCTTCTGTTGTTTAAGCCATCCAACTTGTGGGGCTTTGTTATGGCAGCCCTATAGCAAACTAACACAAAGCTTGAGCAGACATAGATTATATTCTCTACAATATTCCCGCAACATTTTCCATGTTGCATTAATAAAAGTGCAGCACAATTTGTCCATACTTCAGCCTTCTGCCAGCACAAACCTTCACCTCATCAAAATCACCATAGGGAGGGAGAGGGAACAAGCTGAGGTGTAAGGGTATATGTGCAAACACATGCTTGCTCTACTGAAGAAACTGATGGTGTGCTTCTTAATGTAGGCATATTTCCAAAGAGGCTAAACAAAGGAAAGCACATTTAAAACAAACATTTACCCTTGTTGCTAAGTAAATGCCTCACAACATTACTATAGTATCAGACATGAAAATTAAACCAGAATTATGTGGTTGAGTCTAATGCTGTCTATTTGGGTGCTAGTGACAGACAAAGAATAGTTGCATGTTGAGTAATTGGTTTGGGGTGTGCAGCACGAATTTAAACACCATGCCAGCATAGTTTTGTATATCAGAAAACAATCTCATTAACTTAACACATTTCATGAGACACTTGTATAGTTAAAGAATTTTAATTATCCCTGAGGCCTTGAACAGGGAGCACAATACAAACTACCTCAGTAATAGAAAAAATAATCTGTATATTGCCATTGGTAGTATCAATTTCATAGCTTCATTTTTATTAATATTTCATTATTGATGTATTAGAGTAATTAATATCTTGCAGTATAAATAAAAATGAATGTTTATGGAAATATGGGACATGGACAGATGGACAGTATATTTATTCCACTCAACTGACACAGTGGAATCTGCAGAAATCACATGAGATAGGCTATGAAAGAAAAATACTGATTTCTTGTTTGTAACTTTCAAATTTGTACAAAACCCAAAGAATAAAAACCAGCCCAAACAACAGGTAACCTCCCCAAATTTGATCTGATAGTTTGACTTCACAATACAGACATTAGTTTCCACACAGCTGACCAAGGACTTTAGAAATCACTGCATCTATTCTGACCCCACATTCTTCATTTGCCTACCTCCATGCCAACTAGACACACAGGGCTCAAGACTGCTTCTGAGCGATTGACAGGGCAGAGCAGCACACGATATCTACCTAGGCAGAGCCTAACCAGCCTCATTTCCCAAACCTGTCTGTTGGAAGCAACCTAAGCATGAGCCACAGGGCCCCTGCACACCACCCAACCTGTTTAGGAGCATTGCTTTGTCGTTTTAATAGCTAGACTGGCAGGCAACATGTACTCTGTTATGATAAGGTGAGGAGTGTTCAGCTGGCCTAGGATCTGATTGGCGGGGCAGCCTTAATACTTTGTAATAGTTCTTAGAAATGTTTACAGAACGCCGTGTTTTGCACTTCATTGTAAAGCACACTGTGTGAGGTCATACAGCAATCCAGTGTAGAGCTGATGGACAGTGAGAAACTTCATTTTTCCCAAGAAGGAGCAGCCTCTCTTTCTACTCCAAGCATTATAGAAGAGGCATTAAATTTAAATGGAAACAAGAAAGATGTAGATGAGATCAGAAGAGTGTAGGGCTCTGAAATGATAAAAATGCTTCCCCTACCAAAATCCAGAGTCTCCTAGAGGCAGGGGTGATGTTTAAACAAGGCCAAGACAGATTTATCTCTCCTCTGTTTTGTAATACCTAAATTCAGTGCACCTTCGAAGATATTGAAGTACATTAGACTAAATGGTGCCTCATGCTTTCAGGACCAGAGCTCTAGATTCTTTTCTGTTGTTATGAAATGCCTACGGATTTATGAAGAGGAAATTAGTTTTTCTGACTCTTAATCAATGAACACCTTACATCCCACCTACAGCAGAGCTCTTCCTTCAGTTATTTTTGCTACTAATCCTCTTTTCCCCCCCATGGTATCAAAATTAAACTTTATTTATTTTTAAAAATGTTTTTAATTTTAATTGTTGTTCTTATACAATTTTCTGTCTTTTACTTCCATCCCAGCCCACCACCACAGCCCTCCCCAACCCCCTCCCATTTCCACCCCGCCTAGTTTTTCTCCATGTATCCTTTATATTTGTTGCTCCAAACCCTTCCCCTGTTCCCCTGAAATTCCCTCCCCTCTCTCCTCTGGTGACTATCAGCCCAATCTCAATTTCAGTGTCTTTGGTTATATTATTCTTGTTTGTTTGTTTTGTTGATTAGGTTCCTGTTAAAGGTGAGATCATATGGTATTTGTCTTTCACTTGCTGGCTTATTTTGTTTAGCATAATGCTCTCCAGTTCCATCCATGCTGTCACAAAGGCTAGGAGCTCCTTCTTTCTTTCTGCTGCATAGAATTCCATTGTGTAAATGTACCATAGTTTCTTGATCCATTCATTTACTGATGGGCACCTAGGTTGCTTCCAACCTAGGCTATTGTAAATTGTGCTGCTATGAACATTGGGGTGCATAGGTTCTTTTGGATTGGTGTTTCAGGGTTCTTAGGATATACTCCTAGCAGTGGAATTGCTGGGTCAAAAGGCAGATCCATTTTTAGTTTTCTTAGAAAATTCCATACTGCTTTCCATAGTGGTTGTACCAGTCTGCAATCCCACCAAGAGTGCACTAGGGTCCCCTTTTCTCCACAACCTCTCCAACACTTGTTGATTGTTGCTTTGTTTATGGTGGCCATTCTGACCAGTGTGAAGTGCTATCTCATTGTGGTTTTAATTTGCATCTCTCTGATACCAAGCGATATCGAGCATCTTTTCATGTGTCTCTGCATCCTCCATATGTCCTCCTTGGAGAAGTGCCTTTTCAAGTCCTTTGCCCATTTTTTAATTGGGTTGCTTGTCTTCTTAGAGTGGAGTCATGTATGTTCTTTATATATTTGGGGGATTAAACCCTTGTCTGAGGTATCATTGGCAAATATGTTTTCCCATACAGTTGGTTCTCTTTTTATTTTAATACTATTTTCTTTAGCCATGCAGAAGCTTTTTATTTTGATGAGATTCCATTTGTTTATTCTTTCCTTTATGTCCCTTGCTTTAGGGGACATATCAGTAAAATGTTGCTGCATGAAATATCTGAGATTTTCCTGCCTATGTTCTCCTCTAGGACCTTAATGATGTCATGGCTTATATTTAAATCTTCTATCCACCTTGAATTTATTTTTGTGTATGGTGTAAGTTGGTGCTCGAGTTTCATTTTTCTGCATATAGCTGTCCAGTTCTCCCAACACCACTTGTTGAAGAGGCTATTTTTACTCCATTTTATGTTGCTGCCCCCTTTGTCAAATGTTAATTGACTGTAGAGAATTGGGTTTATTTCTGGGCTCTCTGTTCTATTCCATTGGTCCATGTGCCTGTTTTTGTGCCAGTACAAGGCTGTTTTGATTACAATGGCCTTGCAATACAGTTTGGTGTCAGGTATTGTGATCCCTCCTACTTTGCTCTTCTTTCTCAAAATTGCTGCAGCTATTTGAGGTCATTTATGGTTCCATATAAATTTTTGAAATGTTTGTTCTATGTCTGTGAAATATGCCATTGGTACTTTGATAGGTATTGCATTGAATCTGTAAATTGCTTTGGGTACTATGGACATTTTGATGATGTTAATGCTTCCAACCCATGAACATGGTATATGTTTCCATTTGTTTGTGTCTTCCTTGGTTTCTTTCTTCAGTGTTGTGTAGTTTTCTGCATACAGGTCTTTTACCTCCTTGGCTAGGTTTATTCCTAGGTATTTCATTTTTCTTTTTGCTATATCGAATGGGATTTTTTTCCTTGATTTCTGCTTCTGCTCTTTCGTTGTTGGCATACAAAAATGCCTTTGTTTTCTGGATATTGACTTTGTATCCTGCTGTTTGGCCAAATTTATTCATTAGGTCAAGCAACTTTTTGGCCAAGTCTATAGGATTTTCTATGTGCACTATCATGTCATCTGCAAACAATGATAGCTTTGTTTCCTCCTTTCCAATTTGGATGCCTTTTATTTCCTTTTTCTTGCCTAATCACTGTGGCTAAGACTTCCAATACTATATTGAATAGAGGTGGTGAAAGTGGACAACCTTGTCTTGTTCCTGATCTTAGTGGAAAAGATTTTAGTTTTTGCCTATTGAGTATGATGTTGGCTGTAGGTCTCTCATATATGGCCTTTATTATGTTGAGGAATGCTCCCTCTACTCCCATGCTGCTGAGTGTTTTTATCATAAATGGGTGCTGTACTTTATCAAATGCCTTTTCTGCTCCTATTGATATGATCATGTGATTTTTGCCTTTGCTTTTGTTTATGTGATGTATCACATTTACAGATTTGTGAATGTTGAACCATCCTTGCATCGCTGGGATGAATCCTACTTGGTCATGGTGTATGATCTTTTTAATGTATTGTTGGATGAGGTTTGCCAATATTTTGTTGAGAATTTTAGCTTCTATGTTCATCAGCAATATGGGCCTGAAGTTCTCTTTCTTTGTTATGTCTTTATCTGGTTTTGGGATTAGGATGATGCTGGCTTCATAAAAAGAGTTTGGTAGTCTTCCATCATTTTGGATTTTTTTGAAAAGTCTGTGACGGATAGGGGTTAGTGCTTCCTTAAATGCTTTGGAGAATTCTCCTGTGAAACCATCTGGTCCAGGGCTTTTGTGTGTAGGGAGTTTTTTGATTACTGCTTCTATTTCATCTGCTGTTATTGCTCTGTTCAGACTTTCTGCTACTTCTTCATTGAGTTTTGGGAAATTATATTTTTCTAGAAACTTGTCCATTTCACCTAGGTTTTCAAATTTCTTGGCATACAGTTCTTCATAGTAATTTCTTACAATCCTTTGTATTTCTGTGGTATCAGTTGTAATCTCTCCTCTTTCATTTCTGATTGTGTTTATTTGGGTCCTCTCTCTTTTTTTCTTGATGAGCCTGCTTAAAGACTTGTCAATTTTGTTTATCTTTTTAAAGAACCAGCTCCTGGATTCACTGATCCTTATAATTGTGTTTTTAGTCTCTATATCATTTAATTCTGCTCTGATTTTGGTTATTTCTTTCCTTCTAGTTGCTCTGGGCTGTCTTTGTTGTTGTTCCACGAATTCTTATAGGCGCAAGGTTAAGTTGTTTGTTTGAAATGTCTCTATCTTTTTTAGGTAGGCCTGTATCTCTATGAACTTCCTTCTGAGGACTGCCTTCGCTGTGTCCCATAAGTTTTGGGTCATTGTGAGTTTATTTTCATTTGTTTCCAGAAATTTTTGATTTCCTCCCTAATTTCATTCTTGACCCACTCATTGTTTAGTAGCATGTTATTCAATCTCTATGATTTTGAGGATTTTGGGTGTTTCCCCTTGGGGTTGGTTTCTAGATTCAGTCCCTTGTGGTCAGAGAAAATGCTTGAATGATTTCAATTTTCTTGAATTTGTTGAGGCTAGTTTTGTGTCCCATCATGTGGTCTATCTTTGAGAATGTTCCATGTGCATTTGAAAAGAATATATATGTAGTTTTGGGGGGATGAAGGGCTCTCTATATATCAGTTAAGTCCATTTCATCCAGAATGTTGTTCAATACCACAATATCTTTGTTGATTTTTTGTTTGGAAGATCTGTCCATTTTTGACAGTGGGGTGTTAAAACCCCCTACTATAATTGTGTTGCTGTCAATATCTTTCTTGAAGTCCTCTAAGATTTTCTTTATGTATTTAGGTGCTCCTATGTTGGGTGCATATATATTGACGATGTTTATGTCTTCTTGGTGGATTCTTCCCTTGAGTATTATGAAGTGACCTTCTGGGTCTCTCTTTATGGCTCTTCTTTTGAAGTCTATTTTGTCTGATATGAGTACTGCTACCCTGGCTTTTTTTTCCTGTCTATTTGCTTGGAAAAATTGTTTCCAGCCCTTCATGTTCAGTCTGTGTAGGTCTTTTGTCCTGAGGTGGGTCTCTTGTAGGCAGCATATGTGTGGGTCATGCTTTCTTATCCATTCAGCTATTCTATGCCTTTTGATTGGAGCATTTAATCCATTTACATTTAAGGTTATTATTGATAGGTACTGAATTATTGCCATTTTTGTACCTGTGTTCCTCTCTCTATCTGTCTCTTTCTTCCTTTCCTTAAAGCAGTCCCTTTACCATCTCTTGCAGAACTGTTTTGGTAGGGGTATATTCTTTTAGACTTCTTTTGTCTGGGAAGCTCC
>PVKU01017810.1:0-10555 GCA_004027475.1 Anoura caudifer
GGGGGATGGAGCCCAGCCTAGGAGCAACCTCTTTATCTGTTCCATCCAACCATCATGTGTGTTAAGCCCTGCATTCCAGGCACCAGGCTTTGTGCTGCCAGCTATGAGATTTATTCCATACAGCCTGTCCTCTGCAGTGACCTGTTTGTGTGTCATGTCAATGGGCTCTGTCTCTGTTTCTGCTTTTCCCACTTTTTTCATGGGAATCACCCTACCTCCCTGATCTTCCACTGTCTTCATATCCTGTGGTTCATTATCAGCACAATCTGTGGCTCAGTGAGGAGAGCTCACCTATTAGAGAGCTGCGCCAGGACTGGAGGGGTTTTCCATATGTTTTGCCTAAGGCTTCACCATTAGCTCACCAGCATGGCCTCCTCCATTGGAGCCAACCAGGGCCTCTGGGGCTGCAGTGCCTCCGAGCGACCCCACCATGGCATGGTCCTAGAAAAGGCACCCTTTGTGGCTTTTTCCTGCATGTTTTATCCCTGAGCCAAACCAAACCTGTCAGGAAGTCAAGGCAGGAAATTAACCAGTGTTACCAGCCCACCACTTTGATAATCAGTAGCTCAGCTGAAAATTTTAGATGGTTGGAACTTCAAACAAAACATAATACCCCTGCCCTGGCCAGGTGGCTTGGTTGGAGTATCACCCTGTACACCAAAAAGGTTGTGGGTTTGATTCTTGGTCAGAGCACACACCTGGGTTGCAGGTTTGGTCCCCAGTTGGGGTGCATGTGGGGTGGCGGGGGAGCCAATTGGTTCTCTGTGTCTCCCTTCCTCTCTCTCTAAAATCAAAAAACATATCCTCAGGGTAAGATTATTTAAAAAAACAAAACTATAATACTGCCCCCCCCTTTTTTTAAAGTGTTTTGGAATAAAGAAACACATGAATCTGAGCCCCAACACTTAAAATGGAATGAAATGAAATGAAATGATATAAACTAAAATAATTAAAATAAAATAAAATAAAATAAAATAATAAAATAAAATAAAATGATGGTATAGCTAATGGAAACCTAAAAGTGGCCTGAAAACATAGGATTGATTCTACCCCCCTTTTCTGTTGCCTTTTGCCTTTTTGTGTTTCAGTCTCTAGGTCTTGGGTTGGGTATGAGAGGCAGGAATGGCCTAATGATGGAGCTGATATGACCTGAGCTTAGGAAGAGGAGACTCTGGTGGAAGATGACAAAGAGGAAGCAAGAGAGAGGGAGCCTGTAACAGCAGGTCAAAGTAAGTGTCTGTTGCTTTGTGAATTGTTTTAGCAAATGAAAGACTGTGCAAATGATTTGATAGACTGTGTCAGAGTTCAGAAAGTCTTGGAAAAGCCTGTGCCAGGCCAGGAAGGGATAGACAGAGAACTCAAGGCAGCCCTGTGGGAAGCTCTGGCCAGGAAGAGAAACGACATGGTGGCAGTGGCAGCAGCTCTTCTCAGGCTTAGAGGGCCTCGTGCTGGCACAGATCTGCAGAGCTGGAGTGGGGCAGGTGGGTGTGCTGGGCACACAGGTACATGGGAAGCTCATTAATCACACGCCTGACTCAACTTCTCCAATGACAAAAGACAAGAGCTCAGTCACCACTGTCAATGACCTCATGGAGCCTCCTCCTGGAGGAGGAGGAAGGAGAGGGCAGGTGGGTGAGCCAAGGGACTGTAATGAAGGAGAGGTACATCCCTACCCCCATCACTTCCAGAACAGCCACCTTCCTGGCAGGGCTCTTAAGTCAGAGTTTACCAGATGTCACTCTGGGGACTTTTTTGTCAAAGGCAGAACTCAGTCAACATGAGAGATCCTGGAAAAGAGAAAGTTCTGGGGAAGGTTTTGAGAGTGGGCTACAAAAAAAATGATACAGAGAAGATGGTGACCAGTAATTTCCATCCTCACTGAAGTTGAATAAGAAGAAATTGGGCTTAAGTTGCTGCATGAGGATCATGACCTCGTGACCTTTGGACTCCAGATAAAGAAATAGAGGGGACTTTAAGATTCCATTCACCAAGATGGTTTGCATGTTGTCCCAGAAGCAGGGAGATGGACACATTGACCTCCCAAATCCCTTCTAGCTTCATAGCCTATATCTTTCCAGGGGGAGTACCCTGGGTATCTTTTGGACAGCTGGACTCTCAACTTTCTTTGATGATCTGATTTGCTGAGTGATTTTGCTGCTTATACATCTGGCTTATTTTTTTTTTTTAAATCAAGGGTTGAAAGACTTGTCTGTGCTCCAGAAATCTGGGGGAGTTGACATGGCCATGACTAAGTGGTTCAAAGAGCTTCAGAAGAGGGTCAGGTGGGTTTGCAAATCCTACTGGAGGCTCTGGTGCAATTGGTGGCTCTTCCAGGCTCCATTAGGAACTTGGCAGATGTGAAAAGACAGACCTAAGCTAGCCAGATGGATCTTGATTTTCATAATGCATTTACTTCATGAGGGGAGCAACCTGTCACAGTGACAGGAAGCCATTATAGCATCTCCCTGAGACCTTTTATCTCTGAAACTTTTGTGCCATCTCCATTGTTTTTAGATAATAAAGTGGATAGCCACAACATGTTATGTGTGGGGAAAATGGAACTCATTACAGGCAACAGTGAGGCTCCTTACCTTCCCTTTGTTGTGTCCCAGATTCCCTCATGTCATCCAGTGCAATGCTAGGTTTTCAACAGATAATAAATACTTGTTAGGTGAGTGGATAAATGGATGGATGGATGGAAGGATGGGTGGGTGGATGAGTGGTCCAGATGGGTTTATGGATGTTTAGATGAGATTGAACAAGGGAAGGAAGGAGGGAGGGTGAGAGGGGTGATTGGATAGATGATAACTAACCAGAATTAGGTCTACTTCTCAGTTGGCCTCTTCTCTGGAGTAATATCTATGTCCAACGCACATTGCTAATGTGGCATTATCAAATATCACTTCTGAGGAAAGTTTCTCAAATACAGTGCTTCTTATACAAGCACAAAGGGTTTTATTCTTTATCCCAAGGGTTTCTGGTCATAGCTACCCTCAAATCAGTGGTTTTAGAGTTGAATGTGGTGTAAATCAGATTGCTTTCAGGCTCAGTGGGATCATTGGCTGTAGATTACTGAGTTGCTCCCGAGAGGGGAGCAGGGTCCATGGTATATGCCCCTCCCTATTCCTCCCTGCTGGTCAGCATGATCCTAGGTGTCTCTGGCTGTGCACACACATGTACATGTCTCTGTTTCAGGGTGGGGGTGTTCAGGGTTTCTGGCATAGAAATATGGCAAAGACAGACATATCCTCTATGCCATTGTCTCTTTGCCTGCTCTGCCCCTCCAGATTTTGTCTTTCCATGTTCCTGCACATACCTTTCTGACTTGCCACTTCCCTTCCTTTCACCTGTCAGTCATTCCTGCTGCCACCAGGCCCCAGTGATGTGTTGCCTGTTCTTTTCCATTCCCCACAGTGATGGTTGCTTTCTGCCATCCATCATATGGCACATTTTCCCCTCTCAGCTGTGAGGCCCTTCCTTTCTTAGGGAAACAGGCTCTCTCCTGTAGTTCCACAGGATTTGTCCTTACATGCACCGTGCCCCCTTCCTTCTCTCTTCTTTCAGGCATCTGACATGAGCCCAGCACCACCAGCCCATTGAGAAAGATGGGCGAGTGGAAGCAGCCAGGCAAGGCAGACAAGACAGCCAACATGGGAGTCAGACAGCCCTGTTTGCCTCCCAACTCCGTCACTTACCTCTGAGTGGTCTGAGACAGCTCACAGGTGAACCTCTCCTCTCCTCATCTGCTTCCTTGCTGTAAATGGGTGATAGCAGCACCTGTTTCAGAGGTTGCTGTGAGATAAAATGAGACAATGTGCACACAGCAAGCACTCAATCAATCTTAGCCACTGTCATCATTATAATAATGACAATGTTGTTTCTGGCTGTTTGTTTCACATCTGGGGACATCTGTGTTCCCTTAAGGCCTTGTTTCCACACTCCTGCAAAATGGCCCTTTCCTCTTGCAGCAAAAGTGATGTCAAGCAACTCTGACTGCAGCTGAAGAAGGATGAGCCTCACTTACTGTCCAACTTTGAGGATTTCCTGACCAGAATCTTCTCCCAGCTCCAAGAAGCCCACAAGAAGAAGAATGAACTGGAGTGTGCCCTGAACAAATGGGTATCCTCAGCTGCTCTCTGTGTGCTGTGTGAAAAGCAGGAATGTGAAGGGCACTTTCTCTTACATTCTGTCATGGCAGAGTGGGGGCCGGCCCTAGAGTTGTCATAATGTATACGTATATGTATGTGTGTATACATACATATACATAATATACATAATGTATGTGTATATGTGTGTGTGTACACATATGTATGTTTAAGCTCTTGCTTACATTTATTAGGCCCTGTCCAGGTGCTAGGCACTGTTCTAAATACTTTATATATACAAGTTCATTTGGATTTATTATTATGCACATTACAGGTGAGGAAATCAAGGGACTGAAAGGTTATGTAACAAGCCCCCAAATGCACAGTTTAGAAGTGGCAGAGCCAAGGTTCAGAGGGAGACAGCCTGGCACCCAAGACCAGTTGGAAAAGCATTCCACCTGCCCCTGGACCGGAGGGTTCAGCATACTGGACCAACCTGCCCCCAACTCTGGGCTGCCTCTTGGTTCACCAAATCTCCCCTTTCCTGGTCACCTCTGCCATAGTGGTCTCATATCTCTCCTACTGCCTGCTTTGCCCCCAGGGCCTCTAAAGACAACTAGTGATTTCTAGGGCTCCTCCCTGGCCTTGAGGAGGCAGCACCAGTCCAGGTGCATACCAACACCTGAAGAGACTACTTAGGAATCAAATGGGAGTCAGCCAGGCACCTGTGGGCCACAGAGGCCACACCAGCCTGGTGATGCATGTTTGCCTGTGGGAAGGGAATGAGTGTGCCACTGGGGCCCTGTGCTTGTCCAGAGCCATCGAATGTACAGTACAGTGCAGCAGTGAGCTCCTGGACTGTGACATATGGTATAACTAAGGAGGATGCATAATCCTGAACATGTGACCAAAGTGCCGGCTGGGTCTGGGTAGGCCTGGGAAGCATGCCAAGGTGGCCCTACCCTGTACCTCAGCCACACACAATTGACCACACCCAGAGATCCACTCATATTTCATAGGAATCCTCAGCAATTCCAATACAGGCCACACACTCCTCCATGCAGATACTTCCCTGTGAATCTTCCTGAAACCCAGCACTGCCTCCTGGGGTAAGCTGTCAGAGTCTGCGTGGACATGGGCTTAGTGGAAACATGCAAGCCCCTAATTTAAATAGCTCTCCATGGGTCTTCCTGTGTAGGTCAGCTCTCTACACATTACCCTGAGCTCCACTGCACTGTGCCTCCCATCCATTAACTCTAAAGATAACTTGTTGAGGTCCACCAGGTACATACAGGTCTGGAAAACTTGACCCTTAGGACCCTGAGTTATGAGAAAGTTATGACCAAGCAGTCCTGGAAGGAACACAGTTTGGCTAGAGCAGATGTTAGGAGTTTTCTGTAGAAAGGCCCCAGAGGCTTAAGAAAAGGAGGAGTTCAGGGTACGTTTCCTTATAGTCTATGGCTGACTAATCCATGAACCAGACAAATCCAAGTTTGAATGTTGACTCTGTCACTTACTAGCTCTGTGACTTAGGCCATGTTACTTGACCTCTCTGAGTCTCAGCTTCCTTATCTGTAAAATTAGGATAATAATAGTATCCATTTCAGAATCTGAGGATTAAATGCAATAATACATGTAAGCATTTGGAATAATTCATGCTTGTAAGTATTCTATGAATGTTAAAATAATACTTACTGTTCTAAATGTTTGTCAGTCTTAGAGGATTTGCCATGTTGAAGTGGAGAGTTTAAGCCAGGAGCCACAGCCAAAGTCAGGTGGCACCCCCCAGAGAGGAGGGTGCTCTTGTTCTCTAAGGAGGCATGGGTAATTATGGTTGGAATGGGCAGGCAGTGGCCTGGCCCATGGCCTGGAATCTCATCCGCAGGACACACTGCTCTGCTGGCCCACATTCCTGCAGAGAAAGACCAGTCCTCCTGGCTTGCTACAGAGCCTCTTAGCCCTTACATTTATCTTAAAGTGCCTGTATTAGAGCTTTTGCTCTAATTTAGTGATTGCTAAATCACTAGCAATCACTAGAAAATTTTGAGATGAATGTCAGGGTCAGTCTTGGCTGCATGCACAAAGGTAGATCAGCCAAAGGCTCCAGCCCTCCGTGCCCATCGTCTGTTGATATCCCTGCCAGCTACACCCACCCTGGGGTCAGCTGATGAGTGCCCACTCCTGGTTGGGGAGCTCTGGTGGGATTGGGGGCTCACTGAGCTCTCTGGCTAGTCCTATTCCAGGGGTGTTTCTGGGTGCAGAACCAGAGAACTGAAGGCTGTAGAGAGCAGCACACTGCAACAGGACAGGAGAAACCTGAGTTCTTGCCTTGGCACTGCCACGGATCATCTGTGTGAGCTTAGGCAACTTGCTATACCTCTCTATGCATTAGTTTCCTTATTGGTAACATGAGTAAATGGGACTGGTGTTTTCAAACTTTTTGTAATTGTGACTCACTAGAAGAAATGCACTTGACTTTGTAACTTCCATACACTCAAGTTTGTGTTTAACTGAAACCAAAGTGAAATAGTGCTCACCCTTATTATATGTGACATGCTCTGATATTTTCTATTAGAGTCCTTTCATTCTCTTCTCTTCAAGACAAAAAGAAAAAGGTTGTTCACTTTCCACTCCTGGGTATGAGTGGACAAGATGATTTATAAGGGCTGTTAGAGCCCAGAAGTCAAACAAGAAACCAGAATTCCCAGTATGGTATAGAACATTTAAATGGGATTCTTCACAAATGACTCAGGGTGAAGTTAAGTGATTCTAGGGCATCTCCTAGGGCACAGGTGGCAAACATAAGGCCCATGGGCCGAATCCGGCCCTCCGCCTTGTTCTATCTGGACTGGCACCTTGTTTCTACCTGGTGGCAACACCGAACTCCTTGCCCCTAGTTAAGGGGTAGTTATATTTTTACAGTCCTAAAATTACATTTGGCCCCTTAAAGGCAACCGTGAGGCTGATGCGGCCCCCATTGAAAATGAGTTTGACACCCCTGTCCAGGAGATGAGTTTGGGGTTTTGGGCTTGTTTGTGGGAGGGCCGTAGCCAGGTGTTTGTGAAGGAAGAAAAAGGGTCTGGAAAATGGCCCAAATCAGGCTGGGGTTGGGGAGTCCTGAGAAGTGTCAGAGCATCTCCCAGCCTCCTCCATGGCTGCTTTTCAGCAGAGGGAATGACACTTCAGTCCCACCAGGGAAATGCATGCCTGTCCCAGAGGTGGTGATGAGAGCCCAGGCCACTGTCTCTACGTGTCCAGCTCGGGGCCAGGTGTTTCTAGTAGCCTACTTTTAATGAGTATTTATTTATTCTGTGCCAGGCTCTGAATTAAGCAAATAGAACACAGAGTCCCAGTCACTGAGGAGTTTATTATCACACAGATGAAGCAGAGCTTATACCCATAAAAATGCTGCCACAAAACCAGCCAGAAAATCCCCATGCTGTTGAAACACTAGACAGCATCACCATTGGCAACAGCAGCTTCTGCTTCCTCCTTTTCCAAATGGCACAACTTGTTTCTTTCTCCCACCGGCCCCAGAGGAGATGGGGCTGACCTCAGGGGAAATCTGGTCTCAACCAGGTGAAGCAGGACTCACATTTCCTATCCCAGCTCCTCAGGCTGGGCCATGCCCCTCAGGGTTACAGTTTTGCTGCACTGGCTGAAACAGGCCCCCCAGTTTCCTCTTCAGGTTCACCTCCATGTTCTGGGAGGAAGGAGGATGCAGCTAAGTTGAATGCTTGACACAAGCTCTTACAAGCTGATGTCAGGAGACCCACCTTCTGAGGCACTGTCAGAAATAACCTGAGGCCCTCCTTACCTCACTGCCATGGATTTTTTTAAACCTGCACCTTGGGAATAAGGAAAGAGGCAAGTGTAGGAGTATTCAGTTTCTCAGCCCCTTTGCCAGAGGTTGAGGAAATCTCAGATTTGAGTGAAAGCCCTGGTGCAATGTTTGACTCTATTGCACGTCCACTGGGAAGTAGCCGTAGGGGACAAGGTCAAATGCAGGCACCTCAGGCTAAAGCCCAGTTCCTCTGCTGAACTTCCAGAGTGAGGTATGCTCCATCTGTACCTCTGCTTCTCTCCAAGGAAGTGGGGTTAGATTATTCCTGTGCCACTCTCCTCTGTGTCCACTGCAGGGACTCAGAGGATTTTGCAGCATGAGGGATATAGTTTAGACTAAGGCAGAACTTTTGGCCATCAGGATTAGGGATTTCTCTGCCATGGAAAGTGTCCTCCTCAGTACCTTCGCTTCCTCTGGACTTAGAATGATACTATCTGGAGGCAGCAGATTTGGGTCTTTCACCAGAGTTATTGGAGGATGCCAAGGCCCCACCCCAGGAGGGCCTAATTCACTTGGCCTAGGGTAGGGACCCCAAGTCTGCACTTATAAGATATTCTGAGGGATTTTGACCTTTGGCCAGAATTGGAACCTGCTGAATAATTGGCCTGGTTGGGTTCCTTACCAGGATCTAGCCCCCAGGTGAGGGGTGAGGATCAACTGGCTGTGTCTGGGGGGTGGTCTGAGCTTTGGGAAAAAGTCCAGCCACGCGCTGTGCTCTGCCTGCCCTGGCTCAATCTCTGCAGCTCCATAGCCTGAGAACGTCATTCAGGCTGCCTCTTCCTCATCATCAGTGGTCACTCTTGGCCTTGACAAGTTTAGCAACACCCCCCATGCCCCTGTTGGAATCGGTTTCTTACCTGCACAGTCTTTCCTTGTGCAAGGGAGTCAGGCCTCAGGGAGTTTCTTGGGAGTGAGTGGGCCCTCACACTGCAGCCCTGGCCCAGGCACGCTCCAGGCACTTTCTGTCTAGAGTGACTTCTCTGGGCTCTGGGACTGTGTCCAGGCCAGCAGAGGGGGTATCTCACAGTCTGGCGGGCAGCCCCAGCTGTGAGACCCAGGACCTTGACACAAGCCTGAGAGTTGGTATTCTGTGATGTGGAGCTTCAGGGATCTGACAATCTTTGGGGCAGTGGGGTCATCACTTCCTTGGCCTTGCCTCCAGCTAGGGCAGCAAATAAAGCATCATATATACGGCAAGTGGCCCAAGGTACCACCTGTGAAGGACCTTAGCTGTGTGGTTCTTGAACATTAGCTTGCTTCAGAGTGACCAGAGAATCTTGATTAAAAGGTAGATTCCTAGATCCCACCCCCAGAGAGTCTGAATCTGTGTGTCTTGGGGAGAGGCCCAGGAATGTGCATCATAGCACCCTCCACCCCCAGTGGTCCTGATGCAGGCAGGCCACAGACTACATTTTGAAAAATGCTGCTCTAACTTGTCTTTCCAGAATGTATTAGCCTGCAAAAGGTATACCTGGGGGCCCTTGCAGTCTGTAATTTTACTCTTGTTTTGAGAGTGAAAATAAGTTCTCCTGAGGGCTCAAGGTGAAGAGGTTATGGCCTAATTAGCCACCTGTGTCTTGTTGGTGCAATATTATCTGAGGCAGCAGCACACTGTTCACATCACCCTGAGAGCAAGTGGAAAGGTGGGCACTGTTTGTACTCTGTGCACTCGTGGGCATTGTTTGTAAACCCAGCTAATGAAAAATGGTTTGCTTTATGGGATGGGATAAAGCTGCAAAGTTGGTTTATACAAGACAGCAGAATTTAATTAAGGAGAAACCGTCCATCTTGAAAATTCAATTGGTGGTTTCACAGCCTTTGCAGAATTTTCTACAAACTCTTGTTTTACTTTTACTGAGCTCTAATCATGAGTGCATGTGTATGCACACGTGTGAGAGAGACACAGACACAGACAGACATATGATTAGAGAGTCCAAGAGAGACTGTTTTCATGGGAACAAAAGTGTAAATAAGAATTTTCTAGTAAGCACTTTTCCTTGAGGTCCAGTGACTGCATCTCCCTTCAGTGGCGAGTCTGAATCCCTCACTTAAAATTAAAATTCTCATCTCAACTACAAAAGTGGCTGAGGCTGAACTTGCTTCCATTTTTTTTTTCTTGAGCAAATAGAAGATTCATTGAAACTTTTCCAGTTCAGAGTCTTCACTTTGGAATCAGAGCATGTGGGGCAGGGGTGGGGGAGATGTGAGAAAGGAATTCAGGCCTCAGCCATGACCTTGGCCCTCCCCAGCCCTATAGTGCAGTCAGTTGGCCCCATTTCTGCTCCAGTTTCTGCTTATTCCACAGTTAACAAGCTTCAGATGGAATTTGGATTGTTGATAATCCTCAACATAAATGTCGGGAGTGGTCAGTTTTAAAACTTGGAATGCTTGGGAAGGCAGTTGTTGTGGATGGAACACGGGACTGGCAGTCTAGGCCTGGGTTGTCCCCCTGCTATGACCCAGGGAATCTAGGTGACTGCAGGCTGGTTGCTTCACTGCTTTAACCCTCATTTTCTTCACATTCAAAACAATAGAGGGAGAAAACATAAGCTTTTTAAGTTCATAGACTGTGATGGGGAGCAAAGGGGCTTTTCCTCCTTTGCATCTGCTTTTCATGAGACTTTGC